>JAFEMH010001963.1:260000-396395 GCA_022495995.1 Adenophora triphylla var. japonica | reverse complement strand
AAGTGCAGGCGTGCACTATTCATTAAATCTTTGCTCCAGGCTTTGGACAAGAGGAATATATTTTCAAAAATTCAATAGCAGTTGTTGTTTTTAAGAGACTTCCGGTTTCGGAGAATTCAACATTTGTGAGATTCTTTTACTTGTTTAACTCCAGAAGCTAAGCAATCCCCAATTCACCCTTGCTTTGTTAGAAAAGTTAGAAATTTTAAGGGATGTTAGGGCTTTTGTTAGTTATCTAACGAAAATACTAACGACTCAGAATTGGAGCCTTCACGGATTAGCCACTCGGTGGCCGGCGCTTTCGAAGGAAGCGGGGTCGTCGACTTAAATGGAAGCTCCATATTTGACAAAAGGGGGTGACCAAAGTGGTGAGTGGCTGGACACAGGTGATTAGGCTACCTCACAGTATCCCGAATGGGAATCAAAGCGGTCGTAGTTCAAGTTTTCGAGGCGTCATTTGCGACCACTGGAGTATTTGTTTTTAAGGATGTCACACCTGGTAGCAGAAAGTTTAGCGGTTGGTTCTTTGAGAAAGAAAGCTTCCTGTGAGGATAGGAATGACCATTTTTGGTGCGATGGCTAGAGTTGTATATTATATCACTTTCTATTTGGGGAAAGGAATGACCATTTTGATGCAGTGGGTGAACCTAATGATGGAGGCTACCTACGTATCCTTAAGAGGAATCAAGTCGGTCGTAGTTCGGGTCTTTCGAGCTATCTTCGGTCGTTGACCCTAGAGGACACACTATATTAGGGTAAGTCGCCACTAAAGATTTGACTATTTTGGGGAAATCGCCCTATGATTTGACTATTTTTGGGAAGTATCGCCTTTAAGATTTTGAATATTTTTAGGGAAGTCGCCCTAAGATTTGACTATTTTGGGAAGTCGCCCTATGATTTGACTATTCTTTTGGGGAAGTCGCCCTAAGATTTGACAATTTTTGGGAAGTCGCCCTACTGCAGTTTGACTATTTTTGGGAAGTCGTCCTATGATTTTGACTATTTTTGGGAAGTCGCGCCCTAAGATTTGAGCTATTTTTGGGACAGATCTGCCCTATGATTTGACTATTTTTGGGAAGTCGCCTTATGGTTGACTATTTTTGGGAAGTCGCCCTAAGATTTGAGCTATTTTGGGAAGTCGCCTTAAGATTTGACTATTTTTGGGAAGTCGCCCTATGATTTGACTATTTTTGGGAAGTTGCCCTATGATTTGACTATTCAGCCTTTTGGGAAGTCGCCACTACAGATTTGACTATTTTTGAGAAGTCGCCTAGATTTGACTATTTTTGGGAAGTCGCCTTGGTAATGGTTTCGGTTTGTTTCGGAATTAGGGGATGATTGCGATTTCTCGCTTTCCTCGTGTTGTGTGTGATAGCGTTTTAGGAATTTGCCTCAAAGCCTTAATGATGGCATTTTAGGTGCCTCGAACCTTGATGAAGGCACTTTAGGCGCCTCGAACCTTGACTTGAATGATGGTGATACGGAGGTATCAACTTGTTTTGGAACAATTTCCTTCGATGTTCGTATCCTTTCGTTGGGGACGGACTACGAGGATAAACAGTGTTTTGGTGGACTTCATTTGAAGAGGATCGGTCTTACGTTTCTTGCCCGAAGGTGGCGAGGAAAGAAACGGGATTCCGTTAACTTTCGTCGGGGATGAACCTAAGTTGAGGTTCAGTTCAGAAGTATGGACCTAAATGAGGACTCGATTCAGGGGTGTGAACCTAAGTTGAGATTTAGTTCAGGAGCATGAACCTAAATGGGGACTTAGTTCAGGAGTATGAACCTAAATGGGGACTCAGTTCAGGAGTATGAACCTAAATGGGGACTCAGTTCAGAGTAAAATCCTAAATGGGGACTCAGTTCAGGAATATGAACCTAAGTTGGGGACTCAGTTCAGGAGTATGATCCTAAGTCGAGATTTTGTACCTGAGGGAGACTATTTGAGGGCGTTCTTGCTGGGGAAGATTCGAGCTTACGATGATTATCGGGGAAAAGGGTGACCGTGTTGGTCAAGCGGCTGGACCTATGGTAGGCTACCTACGTATCCCAGTGGGAATCAAGTACGGGCGTAGTTCGAAATCCACTGGATAGTTAGGAACAGGTCTAGGATCCTGGGCCTTTTGATAATTCGGAGGCTGTCACCTTACGGAACTAAAGCTTACGTCGCTATTTGCGGAGATAGAGATAGCTAAAGCCATGAGTAATCAAGCAACATTTATGAATGCATGCATATTTTGAGATATGTTGAGGGACTAACGTACCTTTGCTGTGCTTACCTGCAGGAGAGCAAGTCGCGGGAAATTTGTGTGGTAGTTGATAGTGTTGAGAGTCTTGATGTATCGATCGAGATGTTGAAACATTTAGGGGAGTGAGGTACCTCGGCCGATTGGCATTTGAAAACTTGGCATCCACTGACCTACTTGTCTTTGAGAACTTGGTGTCTACGATCAAATTGCATTTGAGAACTTGGCGTCTACGACCGAATTGTATTGGCTTCACTGATCGATTTGCATTTTGAGAACTTGGCGTCCTTGAACAATTTTCATTTGAGAACTTGGCGCCTCGGACCGAATTGTATGCGAGAACTTGGCGTCCCTGACCGATTTGTATTTGAGAACTTAGCGTCACGACCAATTTGCATTTTGAGAACTTGGCGTCCACTTTTTGACCGGTTTGCATTTGAGAACTTGGCATCACGGCCGATTTGCATTTTGAGAACTTGGCGTCACGACCGATTTGCATTTTGAGAACTTGGCGTCACGACCTACTTGCCTTTGAGAACTTGGTATCTCTGATCAAATTGCATTTGAGAACTTGGCGTCTACGACCTAATTGTATTGGCGTCCACTGATTGATTTGCATTTTGAGAACTTGGCGTCCTTGACCAATTTGCATTTGAGAACTTGGCGTCTCTGCCGAATTGTATGCGAGAACTTGGCATCCTTGACCGATTTGTATTTGAGAACTTGGCATCCCTGACCGATTTGCATTTTGAGAACTTGGCGTCCTTGACCAATTGTAGACACTGGAGGTGGTCTTTATATGTTTGTGGATGTTGGGGGTTGTCTTTACCAAGTTGAGGAGCTTGTCTTCGCCAAGCTATAGACATGGGGACTATCTTTGCCAGCTAATCTGGAGGCTGTCTTCATCCATTTGTGGATATTGGAGGTCGCCTTTGCCGAACTGGAGATGTCGGACTTGATGCACTGTAGACCTGGAGCCAAGGTGGTGTTGTCCTAATGTGTCTGAGGCCAAAATGGTGCAGGATTGAGGTGTACGAATCGGGCGTGTCGACTTTAGGTGTCCGAGCACAAGATGACGTGGGCTTGAGGGGTTTTGAATCAAGAGGGTGTTGACTCGAGGTATCGGTCATGCAGGTAGTTCCGTTGAAGTCATTGGAATTGCAGCCGGTGGAGACCATCCTCGGCTGCGGAGAGGCTTCGGGTAGTGATGGAAAAGCTGGTCTTTCGTGCTTGAATTGCTACATTTGTTAGTAGAGGGACAAATGCACATATGACATTCATGATGATGGATGCATGCATGGAACTAAAATGATTCGCGATCGCTTAGGTTTTTTTTTATTGATTCATGTTTTGCGTGCTACATGAGCCACAGGAGATTTTTGTGGGGATGCATGTGGTGAGAGGGTTTGTATGTGTTGTGGGTACATTTGGGACAAGCTTTGATGCAGTGGTAGGTGATATCCTTTGGCCGCGGACTGAATTGCATGTCATTGATAGAGGTCTTGTTGTAGGTCAGCGGTATCATGCGGACCTCGATTTTGATCTTGGGATGAAGTTGGATTTGAACCCGGGTCTCGATTGAAATTTCTTTTCGAGTCTCGGACATTTGAAGGCGTCTTGTGACAGGCTCTAGCATCAAAGTATGTTGAGATGAATGAACCCCCTTTCGCTTGGGTAGGTTGTGACTTGACATAAATTTGGAGAATGACTTGGCGAAATGCTTTGATATGAGGAGATTCCCGGTTCTCGGCCTTTGATGGATGCGGGGAGTTGCCATATACCAAGTTCTAAAGGCGAAACTCCAAGATAGTTGTTGAGGTGACTTGGCCTTTCTTACGAAGATAGGTGTGACTTGATAAAGCCCCATTCCGTGGAAGAGACATGGCGAAAGCCACATAATCTTTCTACGAATGTTTTGATGAAGCCCCGGGGTTCGACAAAGAGTCACTACGAGAGGTCCAGTTAAAGGTTTGGCCCCCAAAAGGCTGACATGCTTGATGAAATGCGGGCCAAATCGATCAATGTGAGAGCCCTCAAGGTGAAGTTGTAGCATTACGTCATGAAGTGAGAAACCCATCTTTGATAACAACTAGAATCCTCGAGGCGAAATTGGCAACAACCATGCAACTAGAATCCTCCCTTCGAAGGGTGTCTTTCATATAGGAGCTGTTAGCCGTAGTGGCACTTGGCTTGTTCGTAGCTTCAATCATATTCACCCTACGGTATTTTCTAAAGAATGGATTGTTGGTGTATTGGGTCCTTGGAGTACCCTTTTTGGTCGAGTTCTCACACCGCCCTTTTCGGGAGCATACTAGTGGGAAGCACGAGTTTAGTTGTGTCCCGAAGGGACATCGGGATCCGTATGGGGCGATGGTTGTACAGTCAAACCTTCCTTCACAAATCCACGAAAGAGCGTCGCTCGAGGCATTCCGAAATCTTCAAGCTTAAGGCTTCGCGACTTGGGCACATTACCTTTCCTTAGCACGAAAGGAGTGGCATTGTTGCAATCTGTCCCGAATAGGGCTTGGCGGAGGTGGAAGAAGCCCGGTATGCATAGCGATTGCAACAACTTGGCTGGCGATTGTGAGCCCTCTCAAATTTAGCCGGAATTGACCATTGCCCGAGATCCGGATAGGGAAATTGCTAAGTGAGGCCCTTAAATGCGGCTTCAAGCATGATGGAAGATGTCTAAGCTGCTCCTCGTCGAGAGGAGGGATGGCCATTTCAGCTGAGCTTCAAGTTCC
Source organism: Adenophora triphylla var. japonica (assembly GCA_022495995.1). Classification (NCBI taxonomy): domain Eukaryota; kingdom Viridiplantae; phylum Streptophyta; class Magnoliopsida; order Asterales; family Campanulaceae; genus Adenophora; species Adenophora triphylla. Next base: position 391,405 of record JAFEMH010001963.1, on the reverse strand, counting down.
ACCTTTTATAAAAATCCCCAATATTCTCATCGGGTCTTTGCGTCGTCGTCTGCAGTCAACTCTGTTTGTCTCTCATTCAAGTTGGCTTTATAATTATACGTGAAAGTGTTGGTGATACGTTCCCAAGTAGCCACGAACTTGGGTTTCAAGCGAAAGAACCACTTTAGAAGCCCCTAGTTTTAAGGAGAAGAAGTTAGCCCATTGCCGGTTTGTGCATCCTTTGGCTTTGTAGGTGTCAAGGTGGATCTTGGGACGAGCGGCCCCATCAAACAATTCGGCATCACAAACTTGTGCGATAGAGGCATAATGGAATCGGGATGCTGCGGGCCGGAGGGCGGCCTTCTTTCGTGTCGGCTAGGCGACTGCGCTTTCATCTCCTTATGTTGTTCCATGAACCAAAGCCGGATGAGGGTCGGTGGTGGAACCGAGTGTTGGCCGGTGATCGTCTTTGGAGAGAGGTTACCATTGGCGGCACGGCGGCGAAAAGTATGGCGGGGCACAGGGGCATAGGTGTAAACTGTCCTTAGCCCAAATTACCACAGGAGTGTGAGTAGGAGCACAGTGGTCGAAGGGATAGAACCCGGCTTCTTTGTTGACTTCCAATTGGCAAAGAGGGTAGTGGTAGACTTGAGGTGGCAGGGTAGCTCGAGTTTCAGGGAAACTTAAATACGGGTTGTGACCCTTGATTGTTGAAGCTGCATGCGTGCACGGCTAGGGTGATGGTGTATAGCAGGGAGGATACTATGGTCGGTGATTACGATGAGACCGAGGGATTAGGGGCTTGGTGGCCCATTGATCCACGAGTGAGAAATGGGTTTGTGGAAGGCTGTGTTAGGAGCGGTTCGAACTAGCATCATTCTGTTGTCCCGAACCAAAGCGTGGTGGCATCCCAAAGCTGTTCTTTGTGGCACTTTAAAGCTGTTGTTGTGAAGGTCCGAAGCTTGATCGTTTCGAGCGAGACGGGATCCCAATTTCTTTGTGGCATTCAAGGTACCCCAACCATGAGAAGACATTCGTGCTTGATTTTGTCCCAGCTGAGGAAGCGCCCGATTCGTCCCATCAGTTTGTAGTTGGGGAGGCTGGGTGACCCAAAGATCGAGGAGATTGTACCATAGGAAATTTGGTGGTGGCATCCTGGAGTAGGCTGGGCGACCAAGAGTGGGATTGGGGTTTCTTTGTCCCGTTGAGGCGGTCGTGAAGGGATCTTGTGAGACTTGTGAGGTGTCGGGGGGCCTGTCTTGAGCTTGGTTCTTTGTCGAGGCATTCAAACTAAGGGAATTTGAGAAGTTCAAGCGATCCATAGTTGACCGTCGTCCCAAGCCCAGCGAGAAATCATACCAAGCGATGTGGCGAAGCCCACGGCGATGCATGCAGACAAGCTGCTGACAGTTGCATTGAGGCACACCACTTGGCCCAAATCGGTGAATTCAATTTGTTTCCCCAACGATTATCCGGACCGAATTGTGAATGTGCACAGGAGGCGAGGCCGAAAGGATGGTGATTCACGAGGTTGAGATGAGTGTGGCCGGTGGAGGTTCCATATGAGGAAGGTGGTGGCATCGGCGGTAGTTTATCGACCAAGAGAGGGATGGGGATCCTCTTCCTCCTCTACCGTGAAAGTCCCGTCGGTGTTGAGGGAAATCATTAAACTAAAATTTCGACGCCTTCGAAAATTGATCATCAAACACCTCATTGATTGGTACAAGGAGTTTTAGGTACTGAGGATTTTAATATTAGCCATAGAATTGCTGATGAATCCCTGGTTACGATTAAAATCTGTCCTCAACCTTGGACATCAAAGGACGCACTTGACAAGCCCATGGCCAATATGGCGATCAAATCTCACTTTGCTTGGCGGAGCCTTGGTGCGAAGAGATGTGTTTGCGAAGTCTTGATTTTGAAGAAGTGACTTGGCAAAGCCTCGGTCTCATGATTGTGAATCGACACAATTAGAGAGGCTTCAACACAGTAGGCATTGCGGGCCGATCTTGAAATGAGTCTAAACAAAGACCCAACCCATCTTGTAGCAAAGTGAAGAACCAACGTGGACCCGGCGTGACCCGAGAGAAGCCCCGCTCTAAAGAAATGGCTTGACGAAAGTCCTCCCTTAAAGAGCACGGTGCGGCTCTAATGCAAATTGAATTGTCATGTAGCAAAAGAGGCAACCCATCCTTCTATATTTACTTTATTATTTTCTTTAGTCAATTAGTCAATGGGAAGAAAATGTAAAAAGAAAAGACAATTTAGGAATGTATACTGCGGGGGCATATTTTCGAAAAGTGGGGATGAATCCCGATTTGTATTATTTGATGGCCTCATTTGATGAAGGCACAAAAGAACTTGCTTTGGGTTTGACTCTTTTGAGAGAGCATACGTGTAGAAAGGTTTGTAAAAGTGTATGGAAGCCCACTGTGACGAGAAAATTAGTGTTTAGCTCTATTTTTCCTATAATGTAGAAAAAGAAGACTTGTCGAGACATGCGAAAACATGTTTTATTCAAAATGATCACAAGATTGCTTAAAACCCTTTATTAATGTTCGAGGTTATTCAAACCCTAATCTCGATATGAACAAACATTTTGATTAATCATGAGGAGAAAGTCGACCAATACGAGGGTAAAGTTGGCGAATTGTGAAGAAAAGATTGTGTATAGGAGAGGCTATTGATGAGACCGAATTTTCTTGGGATTTGGATGTGTTTATGACCGGACCATTTACGGTTGCCTACGTTCCCCTTATTATAAGGAGCTCGGGTCGCCGTAGTTCGGGCTCGAAGCTGTGTTTGGCTTTGGGAAAGGGTATGAACATTTGTGGTCCATTTGGTGAAAAGGCTCGGATGGGAAGCTTGGATGATAAGGTACGAGCCTTGAGATGTTCCTTGACAAGTCATTTTTGACGGCTTCTTCCGTGATTTCATTGCTTCTTGATCATCATCCTTCATCGGGAAGAAAGATTTTGAATGCGGCTTAAGGGCTTATGATGTGTTTTTGCCGTTGTTTTAATTGCTCCCTTGTTGTCGACAACTTCCGTTCTTCGGGCTTTAATTTTGCCCATATGTCAAGCCTCGATCGGCGGTCTTTGGGCCCTTGGCCTCATTTTTTTGAAGTTTTTGTTTTTTTATTTGAAGCTTTTGCTTGAGCCCCCCTCTTTTTTTTTTAAGCACTTGAGGACGAAGGCAAGCCTCTGCTTGAACTTTCTTGATGCACGGGAGGCGGAGGCAAGCCCGGGTTTTTTGCCGACATGGGGTCAATCTTAGATCTTGAGTGACCTTTTGTTGTTCTTCGATCTTGCCGCCATCGTTGACTTGGTCAAGGTTATGATGGGGACATGTTTTGGAAAGTGTATGGCTTGATGGAGGCCTTTGTGAGGTAAGGAAAGTGTATAGGGAGGGCATTAGTTGACTTTCTCGCACCAATTAATTAAAATCTTAATCATTTCCAGAGATTATTTGTTGAGCAATGCGAGTGATCATTTAAAATAAAACCATTTCATTAAATGTAATGTAGGTGTGCAAATAATGTCTCAAGTCTAGCGAGAAAAGAAAAAGACTCTTTTATAGAAAATTTTAAGATTAACTACAATGTCCAAGGAGGACTTGATTGAACGAAGAAAGTACTAGAACCTACGAAGGTTGACTAAAAAAATTTGTTTTAATATTAAAGGATGGGTAGCCCCTAGTCTAGCTACTCTTTGTTGTTGGACCACGTCTCTACCCTTGACATTGGAAGCAAATTCCTCATGAAGCTATGACGGACTATGCTTGCCTTTGGTAACTTCGGGAATTCCCCGCTCACCCCGGCCCTGACGGTTGCCTTATCTGTCATTAGATCGAGGGTTCAAAACACTTCACCAAATCCGGCCATGGTCACATGCTTGTTGCCGTCAAACCAGCCATTCTCCACATTTGTTGCGACTAAATCATAAAACTCAATCATGTTTACACTCGTGTTATTTGGGAAATGATCATTGGCAGGGTTGAGATTACTGAGGCGCTCGAGTTTGCCCTTCTTAATTAACCCCTGAATTGCCTTTCTCAAAGGCATACGGTTGTCGGTTACATGACCGTGATGCTTGGTGGAAAGCACAATGCTTAGTGGTGTCCAAAGGGATTTTGGGATCCTTGGTGATAGTTTCTCATGGGTTGAGGAGACCTACTGCTTTAACAAGCTATTTAAAACTTTGCTTAAGGGAACACCCAAATCCTCGGGATGTGGTTTCTTCTTTGGGGAGAATAAACTCTTAGTGCTCTTTGATTCGAGATTTGGTCATTGACTTGGTCACCATTACAGAGACAGGGGTTTACCGGTTTTGGTCCATTGGGGCGCTCAAGCTTGCCTTCTTCGATTAACCCTTGAACCGCTCTCTTCAAGACTGTGCAGCCGTCGGTTGTGTGGCCATAATGATTATGGAAGGCGCAGTGCTTACTCATGTCGAGGAGTGCATTTGAGCTCCTTGGATGGTAGTCCCTGAGAGGCTCCAAAAGGCCTTCCTTTACTAAACCCTTGAAAATTAAACCCATGGGCATCCCAAAATCATCAAAATGTTCTCGTTGCCTTAGAGGACCACCATTTCTTGGTTGCTTTCGGATGCCGTCAATTGTACACAATGCCTTTTTTCCTTTAATGGATGTTGTAGCCGTGTTGGAAGGGTAAAGGTTTATAGCGGTGAGACATGTTCCGACCCGTAGTGCTTCCAGTGCACGAACCCTTTTGATGTAACCATCGATGTAAGCGTCGAGATTTGACTTTTGGTAAAACTCATTCGTGTCAGATACACAAGATTGGTATGGTGAGATGGCCCGAGTCGAGCGATCGTCGATACTCTCGTTGCTAGGCTTTTCTTGTACCTTCTTAATTGGTTCTACCAATAATCCATTGGACGAGTCAATAGGAACACTAGGACTGCACGACCCCGCCACAAGATTGGCATTAGTAAATGAAACCATAGTAGGAAGTACTCTGGTGAGAGGGATGACAGGTTTGAGCATTAAAATCGTGACCGTAACCCTCCTCATAAGGCTGGCAATTGCCGAAGATGAGGATATATGGCTCGTAATGGGTGGATACGGGGAGCGGTGAGTGTGGATCCAAAAAGCTGCTGAAGACATGAGGTTTGAGGCATCGTAACGGTAGGATCGAATGTGTCTTGACCATGCGAGAACGTGACTACAAGGGTAATGTGTATATTGTACTTGATGAGCAGGAGAAGCTTGCGTAACAGCCGGGTGGAGAATTTGATGAGGAGCATTTGACCTTGTCGGACTTCCCAACCGGAGGGACGGGGTAGAGCTTGGAGGATATTGTGAATACGGTGAGCGATGAAGTGGTGATAAAAGCACAGTGGCCCATGTGATCTTGCGGTATCATAGGGGCAAGTGTGCTCGAGAGTGGAGGAAGCAAGCTGGCCCCCTCGAACCATGGAGCACGAGAAGCGGCTGTCCCATTCGAGATGATGACCCGAACAGGTGATGTTGTGAAGTAGTAAGCGGCCCCTTCCAAGGCGATGACCGAAACAGGTGATGTTGTGAAGTAGTAAAGCGGCCCCTTCAGTTGTGGGGCGAAAGCCAGCGATTCAATCACGGTGGTGAGACACGAGAGGCACCGGGGGCGGGTTGACCTAGATCGGCTGTTGAGGAGTATCGAGTTGTAGAAATTTGAGATGTCTTGACTGACCAATTCCGGGCTTGATGGCCGGGCCGGGCGAGATTTTGGAGTAGCGGCTGACCCATTCCAAGGCTGCGGGCGAGAAAGCGGGCGGATTGAAACCCAAAGGTGGCGAGAGGCGCCGGGGAAGTTGACCAAGATCGATATGATGAGGCCGAGAGGCGAGGTGAGTGATAGGCTAGGGGATGCTTGGCCCATTAGTAGTTCCACACGAAAGGGAACGGGGCATTTGACGGTAGTTGGCATGTCGGGAGGGTAATTAGCTCAATCTTCGCATCAACCGTAAAGGTTCCATTAGGGTTGCGAACAATTGCTAGCCACAGGTTACGATACTTTCCAATAGAGGCGATCCCGAGCCTCTTGATGTTGTCTTATACTGTTCCAACATCGATTCCATTGTTCGGCATTTTGCGGATTTTCGGGGTGCGGAGTTGTACGTCCCCACCGTTCTCCTACGAGTTGGCCATTAAAACTTTGAGCTGAAGCGAAGGAGGAAACCGATGAAGTATCGACTCCGGAATGGCCGAAGTTTGAACAAACGATGACCGGGGTCTTGATCCAAACTTTGCTTCTTGTGGAAGGCACAAAGGGTGTGGTTCGAGACTCGGGAAGCGAAACAAGTTGGTGTTTGGGCTTAGGGCTCATGCAACATGCATTTATTTGTTCTTGTTTACTTAAAACGTGTTTTATTAACCTAAGCGGTTGGAAAAGATTGCTCTTCTTTTTTTTGCAAACTACTACGAATCTGGATCGGTGGGCCCCGTCACTACGCTGCGGACCCTCAACCTGTAACCTCGAACAAGGGTTACGTAGGGCAAGCGAGTCCCACCGACCGAAAGAAAAACGATCCTAAAGTCGGCGGGTAATCTAGTCTTGCGAGCATTCGATGTAAATTACGGACAAGGCGCGTCAAAGGTCAAGATCATGTCCGGAGAGCTCGACGAAAAGTCGGCATGGCTCGGACTGATAAACGATCCATAATTGATCTTGACTCGTCGTTAGTTAGGCCGTAATTAAACATGGAACAATCATTAATCCTTGATGACTCGGTGTCATGCCAAAGAGTCGGTGCATAAGTTGTGCATCAGAAGTCAGCGTCAAAGAGCGCTGGTCAATATGCAGTCAAAAGCTACGCGGTGGAAAACCCGGCATGACTTCGGCGATTAGGGTCCCCGAAAGATATTGACTTGGTATGCCGACTAAGGCTTGAAAGGAAAGGTCTATACGAGACGGGGCATGACACGGACCGGACTAAAAACCAGCGGGTCTCGGACAAAGTGTGTCACGGACAAGTGCGGGAGTCGACACGAGGCTCCATGGGATGTTTGGGTAGTCCGTGCTCGCACCGAGAGGCGTAATAAGGCCAAACGGGCTGCTACTCTTGGGATTTCCGGGTTAAGAATGTAGTGTGCGGTGTAAGGCCAAGTGCGCGTAGTGTGCAGTAGTCTATCTTCTTTTTCTGAGTAAAATAGAAATTTTCATATGTGTCTTAAAAAGTATGATGAATGCAAAAAATGATTTTTTTTTTTGAAATTTTTTTTTTTGAAATTTTTTTTTTTGAATTTTTTGATTTTTTTTTGAATATTTTTTTTTTGAAATTTTTGTTTTTGAAAGCAAATAAACACATAAGCACATAGGCACGAAAATTCAAACTTGAGTTAATAAAAAATGATTGACAGTCAAAATACCGATTCTTTCGGGACCAGTCAAAACAACACGAAATGTGCAAAACCGACACACACACACATTACAAATGGTTTCAAATGCCGGGACGTAAGTTTGACCCACAAAAGCTTTTCTTTTTTTTTTTGAAAAAGAATTTTTTTTTGAAAAGATAAAGCTCATTTTTATCCCAGTAGTCGCCAACGTGATGTACCCGATTTTTATTTTTGAAAAATCAAACGGAGTCGCCACGCCATTTTTATTTTAAGGATCAAAACTTTGAAAAATGCCCGAGAATAGAGATTTGGGTTCGGAGGTCACGTTACACTCAGGGAAGAACGTTAGGGTTCACCGGAATGCCTCGTAAAACGAGTCTTCCTAATTTGAAACCATTTGTGTGTGTGTGTGTGTTTTGGTTAGAATAAGTGAAAACTGAGAGAACTAAAAATTGAGAACTCTTTATTAGACCTTAAAAAAGTCCCATGATTTTTGGTATGATTTTAGGGTTGAGTTTTGGTAATCAAAAGACTCCTTGAAGTTGAAAATCAATTCTGCCAGAATTAAAAAGGCAGTGAACACTTGATTTTGAAATGTATTTAAGAGCTTTAAAACTTCAGAATATGAGGAAGGTCAGAGAATGAAAGTTGTTCAAAACATCTTAAGTAAGGTGACTGCAAAAGAATTTTATGATTGGAGATTATTTGAGGGACCAAAACCTTCTGGAAATCTCAGATGTGAAATCTGGATTTCCAGAGACTGATAAACTGATTTTTGGAAAATAATTTGAAAAAGGGAGTTATACTCACGCAAAAAATAAAGTAAAAATATGTCTAGAATCCTATGGATGTTGTCTACAAAAAGTATTTTGTAGTCAACACCAAATTCCAAATTTTTTCTGTGTCCAAATGTAGCGTTGTGAGGAAAAAGAGAGAGAGATGGTGTGTTTTTATCCCTATCCTTTCCGTTTTTGAGTCGCCACCTATATTATTCGATTGGAGAAAATAGGAAAACCATTTTGAAAAAGATTTGGGTTCGGGGCTTAGGTTATGAAATGGGTAGGTCAAGGAGCATCCATTTCACCCAATCCGGAGATCGGTCTTGCTAAAGAAAAGAGAGGTTTTCAAAAGAAGAGGAAAAATATTTTAAATATTACAAACAAATGTCCATTTAACGGGGTTAAACGGAATGTAGGATCGATTGCTTAAAGACCGTCTCCATGATTTGGAGAGGCTCTAGGCCGATTCTAGATTCTATGGACTTATACCACTCTAGCAGTCAATTGGAAGGGGATTTCGGGGGTTACCTTGCGTGAGGTGATTTGGGCGAGTTTCGACTCAAGTTTAGAGTCAACTCTTGACACGGACGAGCTTCGCCTCGATCCTTGACTTGGAGCTTGATGTTTGTTTATCAACAAGGTTGACAAAACAAACTATGAGGTGGTTTTTAGGGTGATTTTGTAGGATTCTTTCCAAGGAGAGAAACCGACAAAATGTGTGTGTTAATGAAAATTCTTGGACCTCTTGAACCTTGGAAGTCACCAAGTATTTATAGGGGTTGGGGAAGTGTTGAAGATGAGATCAAACACTTCAAGATGGTTCCGAGACTCCAAATTCTATTGGTTGGCCGGAGAGATAAAGTTTTATCCCGAAAAGAGGTTGAAATCGACGAGGAAGCCTGTCGTCTGCAATCCTTAGAGGGGGATATCTCGCGCGAGACACGCCATCTCGCGGCGAGATATTGCTCACGTGGACCAGGTTTTGTCCTTTCCTCGTTATCTCGTATGCGGTTTAGTCCCAAACTAACGGTGGTTAGTCAAAACATAACGAAACATGACGAAATGGTGGATTTCTACTTCTTGACTCAAAGCGAGACTTAGAGTGGTATAAGTATGTTAGATGTGTTCAGAATGGGGTGTCTCTGAGCCCCTCGGCGACATGTCTTATGAAAGAAGAAGTGTCGTCGATAGAAAAACATCATTACGAACATCGGGATGAGTCGTGCCGCCCGCTGCCTACGTATCTCTATCGAAGAATCGAGACCAAACATAGTTCGACTCCAAAACACGAAAAGGCTGCTTTAGGTATTTTGAAAATCATTTGAAAATCGCTTGGAGATTTTGTTTTCGAAAAAGGTAAATTAATGCGAGGAATCAAATTAAGACCCAATTCGAATATACACTTTGTCGAAGATTCGCACATGCAGGCTCCGAACTTGTGGGAACTAGGTTAGAACACAAAGGTTTACTGTCCGGTCCCTGAGTCTGTCGATTTTGTGACGATTCGCCTTTACGGGCTCCGAATCGGGCTTTTTGTTGTTGGGGATGACGATTCACTGTTTGGGCGTTGAATCGGGCTTTTGGTTCGGCGATCCACACTGCAGGCATTGGGCCAGGGCCTTTTGGTTTGACGATCCATTTGTTTAGGCGTTGGACCGGGCCTTTCGATGGCGATCCACCTGTTTGGGCGTTGGACCGGGCTTCCGATGACGATCCTTTGTTTGGGCGTTGGACCGGGCTTTTTCGATGACGATCCACCGTTGCGATCCACTGTTTGGGCGTTGGACCGGGCTTTTCTTTCTTTTTCTTTGATGATTCACCTTTACGGGCTCGAATCATGTGGATTGAGTTAATCTTTGGACCACTCGGCTTTCGGGCGGCGGTGCGTGCACGGCGATCGTGCGCATGTCACGTTTGGCTCGTTACGTGACTTGCGGTGCCGGTTTTCCAACGTTTCCCTGCTAGTTTAACATTTCCAAGGGTAAATGTGTCAAAATTTTGAATTTTGACATTGCGTAGGCAGCTTATTGTCGAGGACAATTTTGTCAATTTCCGAAGGTATATCTCACGACGAGATAAGTTATATCGCGTGAGACTTGTCTTGTCGGGGCATATAAAGCGGTAGCTCTTGCTCATTTTGAAAACATCCCTTTCAAAATTTCTCTCCTAGCTCGAGCCAAGGTCGCTTTCTTTGCAATTTTTCTTGGATTTGCTTGGTGATTCTCGTCCTAATCCATTCTCAATCCCTCCTACCTCCATAATCAATGGCTCAAGAACAAAGGAATCCGATTTTGGGAGCTATTTGCTAAGGAAGGATTATCCTCGCGATGATCTCACCTTGATAGGCACGCGCATATCTCCACCGCTGTTCGGGAGAGCTTGGTAGAGCTTCTTTCTCAACTCTTATTTCTCACGTTGCATTGAGCTTGAATTCCTTTTCCTTTGAATTCAAAATTTCATCAATGGCTTTTGTTCTTGTTCATGCCTAGAACTAGGTTCCTTTTGCATGCGTCAATTTTGTGTGTTTCTTTGGATGATTGTTGTTACATTGCGTGTGTATGAGCCTCCTACATGTCATGGATTGTAGGAGAGGTTGATTCGGACCACGAATGACATTCTTGGGCAAGCTTTTCTTGTACGCGCGCCAAGTGTTTGATGAAATGCCTCAATGAAAAATTTCTTCTATTTCATTGATTTTTGACATGGAATGATTTCTAATCGCCCTCTTTGCTTTTCCTCTTTTTTGCGATGCGTATAAGTCAACGAAGAATTGCCGAGGAAGCAGAAAATGGCTAAGGAGGTGTGGGACAAGATCAAGGACCTTGATGACATTTCGGGATAGGAGTGCGGCCACGAAACGGGTTTTCTGACTTTGTTGACAATCTCGGGAATTAGGCGGACCCCCAAGTTCTCCAGGCTATTCGGGAAGGTGGTGGGACACTACCCACACCGTTCATTTGCGCTTCGGGGAAGCGACGAAGACTTTCGGCCCGATTTTTGGCTATCACGGGGTTAGAGTTCATTGAGTGATCCCTGCACCAGTTTTCGAGAGTTATAAGCCTGAGAGGTCCAGTTTGTGTGGAAGCTTGATTGATCGGCTTCAAATCCCTAACAAGAGTTAAGGGATTTGCTTCTTGCTGGTGACCACCCCTCGGGCGTCGAGATTAGAGGCCTACCCGAAGAGAAGCCAAATATGCATGTTGATCGGTTGGTGAGGGTGCCCTACGTATATCCTTTTACGAGACTATCTTTGCGAACTTCCACTCTTCTACTGGCCCGTCTTTCTCTTTAATTACGTTTGTTGGTTGATCTGGATGAGGTGAGCGGCTATGATTGGGGCTCGGCAGGGCACAGCTCTTGCTACCACGCTCCACTTCACAAGATAGAGGCGTGTAGGAACACCAAGGATTCCCTGTCGGGAGCATTCTTATGCACAGGAGGTATATGCTCTTTGATTTTGTTTTACGCTCTCTTCCAGCATCGCCCATGACTCTTTGAAGTGTTTTCATGCAAGTTTTGATCTGTTTCTTTTGTGCGAGATATGGGGCTACTACTATCCTCGGTAACATTATAGGTTTGAGTTGGAGAGCCGGGCGCCTTTGTTCCCGGATATCGGGAGGTGGAGCCACCACCATCGGTTGTTGATGAGGAGGAGAACCAGGATTGGACCACGGCAGCAGGGCAGGCGGAGGTGCGGGCTATATTGGATACCTTTACGAGTATGAGAGAGCTAGGCCTATATCCCTGGGAGGCTTTGTTGGAAGCGGGAGGTGTATCGATTGCTTGGGATGCTCTTTGCGCGATGCTTGAGAATGCTTTGGCATCTTTTTTGAAGGGGAGATACCGTGTGCTTATCTTGGTGACGGGATCTTCAGCGGCGTAGCCAGGGAGTGAGCTATCATCTGGTGCCAATGCGATCAAAATCGCGGCGATATATCCCACCTCCATTCGAGACGGATTAGGGTGACCAAAAGTGGTCTGGGATGATGGTTGGACCTTTTATAAAAGGCTACCTACGTATCCGGAGGAATCAAGCCTTGATCGTAGTTCGAGCATCACTAGATAGGTAGGAACGATGTCTAGGATCCTCGAGGGTTTGACAATTAATGGAGGATGTCACACGATTGACAATTAATGGAGGTTGTCACACGATTGACAATTAATGGAGGTTGTCACTGGAGCTTACGTCACTATCGAGAAGATAGAGGTAGCTAAAGTTGAGAGAAACTTGAGCGTACGTCACTATTCGGGATAGAGGTAGCTTAAGTTGATAGAAACTTAGCATACGTCACTATTCGGGATAGAGGTAGCTTAAGTTGATAGAAACTTAGCATACGTCACTATTCGGGATAGAGGTAGCTTAAGTTGAGAGAAACTTGAGCGTACGTCACTATTCAGGATAGAGGTAGCTTAAGTTGATAGAAACTTGAGCGTACGTCACTATTCGGGATAGAGGTAGCTTAAGTTGAGAGAAACTTGAGCGTACGTCACTATTCGGGATAGAGGTAGCTTAAGTTGAGAGAAACTTGAGCGTACGTCACTATTCGGGATAGAGGTAGCTTAAGTTGAGAGAAACTTGAGCGTACGTCACTATTCGGGATAGAGGTAGCTTAAGTTGAGAGAAACTTGAGCGTACGTCACTATTCGGGATAGAGGTAGCTTAAGTTGAGAGAAACTTAGCATACGTCACTATTCGGGATAGAGGTAGCTTAAGTTGAGAGAAACTTGAGCGTACGTCACTATTCGGGATAGAGGTAGCTTAAGTTGAAAGAAACTTGAGCGTACGTCACTATTCGGGATAGAGGTAGCTTAAGTTGAAAGAAACTTGAGCGTACGTCATTATTCGGGATAGAGGTAGCTTAAGTTTAGAGTTTTGACAATTCGGAGGTTGTCACCTAGCGTTATCCCGTTATAACGGAATTAACGGAGGCGGCGGGAAGAAAGCTTAATTGCTTCAGAGATAAGGGATATTTTACGAAAAAGATGTTATCTTGGTTAAAAGATAACGGAAATTGCATGCCAAGTGGAAGGTCCGGGGGCGGGATTGTAATTTTACGCTCGGAGCGAATGAAGCCGCCCGGCATGAGATGGAGAAAAAGGAGCCGTACGGCTAGAGACTGTTTTTCAGATTATTTAAAAACAGGGTTTGAACGGGCATTGGGCATTATTGCCGCCAAGAAGCTAGCCGAGGAGAGAGAGGAGAAGGGAGAGAAATTTTGAAATTCCTTCAATTCCCTTTGGCTCTCTCTTGATTTGGAATGGATCCGGAGGAACCCAATGCCGAGGCAAGCTAGAAGGAACATCTCCGCGGCTGCGAGAAGGAGGAGGAAGGAGCTTGTTCGGATGGAGAGGAAGTATGACTTCCTTACGCCTCCATCGGAGCTCTATCCGGGGAGAAGGGAGCATAAATCAACGAACCCTCGATCGGTTGGGGTAAGCATTCTCATTTTGCTCAAATCCGTCGATTTTGATTGAATTTTGAATGATTTAGGGCTTGACCCGAATTTAGGAATTTCCTAGGATTTTTCTAGGATTTTTTGAATGACTTTGAGACATTGATGAATAACCTATGAGGTTAAGAATATGCAATGTGCAATTTGTTTGACAAAAATAATGGGAATGACCCACTTTTTTCTCGCAAATAAAGTAAGAATGAAAAAATTGTCTAAAGTGAGACGGAGTTCTTGCATGTGCTAGAACTAGGTCAAGATTTTGAGAAAACATGATTTTGGAAGATGAAAAGGATTCATGCATGCCATTTTTGAAAGAATAATGCTTATGTGCAAAGAATTGTGAAAATTGTGATTTTGTGCTTTAGGAAAGCAATGGGACTTGACATGACGCGTTTCAAGTGATGAAAGACGCTTTTTTGATGCTAGAAAAACTTTTGTGAATGATTTTCTTTTGAAAACATGTGCACTTTTGTGAATATATGCATGCTTTTGAAAATGATGAATGATTGACACACTTCTTTGTTGTGCTTCTCTACAGGAGAACAAGTCTAGAGGACCATCTGAGATAGCGGTCAGGCTTTGGCAGAGGATGCCGGATTTTGAGAAGAATGGGGTGAACCCCAAGGATTTGGTGAGGGCTACCGGCCTAGATTCGTTCGTCGAAGCTATCGGCAGGGGGATCCACATCACGTCTAAGAGCAAGGGCTTGGTCCAGGCCCTTTACGAGTTACAGTGGGACGGCACCCATAGCTTCCATGCGAGTGGGAGAGCTTACGGTGACTCTGCCGATTTCGCGGCTATTGCTTGGCCTACGAGTTCACGGGAGGCCCGTGACTTGGAGAGACCACATTACGGTGAGGAGTTCCAGGCTTTGGTTGGGTTTGAGCTGATTCCCGAGGGTTTGGGTATGGAGACGCGGAATGTCGAGGTGGCGATTCGAGACTTGCATGCGAGAACTTTCTTGCTAATGATGTGGCCCTTGGTGGCTAGAGCATTCATATGGTTGATGCTATCAGTCACTATCTTTGCTAATTCTGGGACGCTGGCCATGACTTGCCTCCTCGATTCTCTGGAGGATGTGGATGGGATAGGGACGGTCTCGTGGGGCGAGGCCGGATTGGCGGAGCTCTACTTCTCGTTGGACATGTACAGTCGGAACAAAGGCTGCTTCCATGGTGCTTTTCATTTGCCCTTGAGGTAGTCTCCTTTCTTTTCTCTTTTCTCTTTTACGTCTTGAGACTTTTATGAGAGAGAGAATGACCTTTTGATGTTTTTGAACATGCGGGCTGGTTTTGCGAGGTGATCGGGTTCTTCCCTTGGAACCGGCGAGTGATGTCACCATCTTCCCTGCTATGGTTATTTGGAGGGAGATGCGAGGGATAAATTCACGGGAAGACCCGGATCACTTTCGACTACAAAATGGTGAGGCCGATCATCAATAAGGACGGGCATGATGGAGTGGACTTCTACCCTTGGGGCGAGGTATCGAGGAGATCTTCTTTGGGAGATGCCATTGAGGCGACTAGGCGAGAGGAGGTGGCTCGGCTGGGCGACATGTGATGTCATTTACTTGGGGGACCGTTTCTCGGCGGCATGGCCATGTCCCTCCATTGGACGCCATTACTCCCCACGATCCTCCGGCCACGGATGCTGCGGCCCGGGGATTGGCCGGAGGATGAGATTGCAGGTACCGGGCGGGCGTGGCTGCGAGGAGTACCGATATGGACACCCCCTACGCTGTGTTTGTGGAGCGGCGCTGAGGACGCCACGAAGCTAGTGAAGGCGGCGGTCACTCGGGGATATGGGGAGGATGAGCCTGCTTGACCCGCCGATCCCTCCTGCGCATTTGTCCTACGTGGTCCATGGAGTGCCGAGGAGGATGAGGATCTGTCCCCGACACTAGGGAGCCCGGTATACCACTGCCGCTGGCAACCTTTGTAAGTATACTTTTAGGGTCTTTCCCTTTTCGGCTTTGATTTTTACGCTTTTTGCAATTTTACGAGATTTTACGAGATTTTCGAGACTTTTCTCTTCTTTTTCTCGGGTTCCGGCTCGCACTTACGATAAGTGGTCGGGCGGAATAGGGGCTGGAAGGACGTGTGCTTAGGTCCCTTACGAGGAAGGCGCTGCGCTTCAAAGCGGCGGCGGATGCACGGGAGCACAGGCGCAAGAGACGGCACGTCGGGGGCACGGCGTCTACCTCATCGGCCTCGGAGTACTCTTCCCGGTGCCATGCCTCGGGGCGGGGACCCAACGCCCGACATTCAGGAGCGGGTGAGTACGGGCACGATAATGTCCATTTGTCGATGTGAGCGACCGGGAGGACACGATGAGGGAGGCTAGCATTTATGGTGCGGCGGCGATGAGGAGGAAGAAGAATCGGAGGCCTAGGAGGTCTCTAGAGTAGATTTAGGAACAGAACAAACAATGAACACTTTTTATGCACATTTTGTTTATTTTTTGCTTTATTTGGGCGCCGATGGGGCGAAGACATTGTATTTATGTTTTATTTGCTTTTCTAATTCATGCTTTATCAATTTGCATATTATACGAGCCTTGGGGCGATTTTTTGCTTGGAATCGGGGCTGAAAATGGGCCAAAATGATTTATAATGGTGTATAAATGCTTGAATGGCTTCTGGATATGTTTTTGTACAGGTTTTGGTTGAAAAAGTGGGGTGAAAACTCCCTTGGGCAGCAACTTTGGTTCTTTGCAGAATTTTCTGCGAGAGGGCTAATGTAGCCGTGCGGATAGGTCTACAGGGCAAATGAAGCCGTGCGGCTCACGGTTTACGCAAGCTGGTTATTTTACGAATAAAAGCAAGGCTTGGCCATTTCATTTCATTTTCACTCTAGACTTGTCCCAATTGTTCCCAGGCACATTTTGGACCTAAAAGCACCATCTTTGATCATTTTGCGATGGAGAAGCCCGTCGGATTGCAAAGGGGAAGCGAGACCGTTTTACATCCGATCTTCAATCTTGGGTGAGACACAACTTCCAATCTCATAGGGGACTGCTTGATTCTTCCTTCAAGATCAAGTCTTTATGGCATTTGAGGGATCTCCCGCCCGATTGGGACCTTTTGAGAGCCGCGGCAAAGTTACGGGACGTCAGGAGACATGTTCTTGCTTTTCTTACAACGAGATCGTCCCGACGCATGAAGACTTCCAAGCCTTGATTGGGGGTCCCGAGATTGAGGCTATATCTATTCCGCTGATCGGAGACGTGCCGGTGACGGTAAAGCTTGCATCTTTCTGCAGATTCCTTTAGGAGAGAGGTGAGAGGATGATGATAGCCCGGATAGGATTGACCTTTACGATATCCCGGGCGAGGTTTGGGTCTCCGAGATATGGCTGCGACCACGGTGGCTATGGACGCATTCATCCTTTGCGTATTCTGCTGCATTCCTTCTTGAGTCCGTGGGGATCTGTCATAGTGGTCTCTTGGACATGGTTAGAGGCTGCAAGTGGGAAGGATATTGTCCTTGGTTTTGGGAGAGACACTTCATGGGATTGACGGGGATGGCTCGGGAGACCATTTCATGAGATCAGGGAGTCAGTTTGTGTTGACCTTATGGGCTGCGGGGAGAGGCTTGGGGCTTTGCCGGGGGCTTTGCCGACTCGGTGTCCTTGGGTGATTTCTCGGAGGGGTGCAGAGGCAACGGGACCGGGGTAGGCTGGGGAGGCGACGATGGCTAGGCTATCCACTTCGGACATCCGTTGGTGGATTCCTCATTGGAGGTTGCGGACCGGGAGGATATTTCGGGAGTCTTATCTTTGTGAGGGTTCCGAGTTCTGCGGTCATCCTTCTACATACCTGCTTAGTATCCGGGCGGTTTGGGGCTTTACGGGAGCCATTGAGTGATTGGGAGGACATCCGGACCATGGAGGTGGTGTCATTGGACATGAGGGATCCGGCCCGGCTTCTCTTTCTTCTCGAGGGCTTGGACACATCTTTGCTTTCCCACCGGGGCTATCTTCGGGAGCGGGAAGAGCACCATCTTGACCCTTTGTCTACTTGGGTGAGTACGAGAGGGAGATGGGAGCGACTCGGGTCATCTTGGAGGAGAGACGTCGAGCTTTATTGGGAGGCGACTGCGACTCGAGTAGGACTTTGAGGGAGGCGAGGCTAAGGCGAGTCGCCATAACCCGGTCAGGTGACTTGGTCGGGGATATGGAGGCTCGGTACAAGAGGTTGTCAGAGGTCGCTCCTTTGGCCCGAGGCTCGAGAGGGAGGAGGTGCGGACTCGTGCTCGGATAGAGAGCACTTATTGACACGGGTTTGGTAGAGGCTCCGGTGAGGATACCGGAGGTCGGAATGAGGGATACCGACATCATAGACAAAAAGAGGAAGAAGACTCGACGGGGCCGAGGAAAAGGGAAGAAGACCAAAGAAGACTCGGCGAATGACGGTGACGGATCTTTTCTTAGGATTCCCTTATTGCCATTTTGCAAACACATTAGTTTATTTAGGCATTTTATTGTATTTTAGATCTTTGTAGCGAGGTTAGCGAGTCGAGGTAGACCGTGATTGAACTCATCAAGAAGTTTTTAACTTGTAATGAACAAGAAATATTATCTTAGAAATTAGTCAAGACACATTTCATGGAAATTCAAATGTCTTTTTTTTTTATTAGGACACATTTCATGGAAACTTAATCGTCCTTTTTATTGTTTAGACCGAACCATATATGGCTGCCTACATTCCCCTTTTACAAGAAAGACTAAGGGGCTCAGGTCTTCGTAGTTCATTACGGTGAACTAATTTTTCATGTGCGGCCACTGTTTTTGCCTAGACCGCCCTTTTTGGGGTTTTCGGCCCTAGTGGGCATTACTCTTTTGCACTAAGATTTTTTCTTTTTTTTTTTTTTATGTGCAACCTGTCTTTTGCCTAGACCGCCCTTTTTGGGGTTTCGGCCTAGTTGGGTATTACTCTTTTTGCACCTTTTTTTTATTTTTTTTATTATTTTTTTTCTTTTAGACATAGTATCTTTTGAGCTTATCACCGTTATTTGGGTGGACAAAGGGATTGCCGTCCAGTGCGCAAGCTTCATGGCTCCTCCCAGATAGTATCTTACGCACCACATAAGGGCCGATCCAAACGGGTTCCCATTTTCCCGGGGTTGTCTCGGTAGGGGCTTCACTTTCAATACTAAGTCACCCTCTTTGATGTCTACTGGCCTTGACCTTTTTATCAAACGCTGGCCATTCGCCTCTGGTAGGCTCGGGTGTGTTCCATGGCTTTTAGCCTTCTCTCGTCAGCGGGGCTAACTCATCATGCATTTGCGCAACCATTCCACTTCATTGACCTTTGTTTTCCGGGAGGACCCTTAATGACGGGATTTCCAACTCAGCTGGCAACACTTTGCTTCCATCCCGTAGGTTAAGGCAAAAGGAGTTTCTCCTGTAGCCATTCGACGAGACGTTACGCCCAGCCCCGAGTGCCAAGTGCGGCTTTCGGGCCAATCACGACCACGGGTGGCCATCTTAGGATGATCCGTTCGAGCGTCTTATTAGCGGCTTCCACGGCTCCATTAGTCGAGTGCAGTACGGAGACGACTTGTGGCGAGTGATTCTGAATTACGACGGCAACCTATCGCGGTCCCCTTCAAAGTGCGACCCATTATCGGAAATGATCTCGTTGGGCACCCCATATACTGCACATTATGTTTTCTTTGATGAATTGGGCCACTTTTACGGAAGTGAGGACCTTGTAAGACTTGGCCTCTACCCGCTTGGTGAAGTAGTCGATGGCTACTAGCACAAATTCATGCCCATTGCTTCTGCCGGGGCTATTTTCCCTATCACGTCAATACCCCAAGTTGCAAACGGCCAAGGAGTCGTCATGCGATGCAGGTCGTGAGGCGGGAGATGGTTGAGGTTGGCAAACCGGCGGCACTTGTCGCATGCTCGGACGTCTTTGGACACGATCTGTTTCCATGGAAATCCGGTAGTAACCCATTACGAGGATCACTTGCATCGGGGCTCGGCATTCATATGAGGACCGCGGGGACCATTGTGGACTTGATCATCAACTCTTTGGCTTTTTCTTGAGTGACGCACAAGAGGAGTGGTCCTTGGTATCGCTTCTTGTACGGGTTGCCTCCTAGAATGACATAATGGGAGGCCAACCTTTTCGGAGCTTGCAAGCTCTTGGCTCGACTCCTTCTTTCGGTCTACCATCTTTGTCTACGAAAGTGACTCTCCATCTTTGAGGAGCTGGTAAATTTGATTGTACCGGGGTTCCTTTATAGGCTCGGGTCCCAGGTCTACTTCACTGACGGAAGGTTTGGGGCTTCTCTTCTACCCACTCGGAAGGGTTTTATGGCTTTTCCCTCGGGGATCTCTACCAATGAGGCTAGAGTAGCTAATGCATCTGCGAATCTGTTCTTTTCCCTTGGCAAGTAGTGGAAGGTCACTTCTACGAAGCTGTCCAGTCCAACTCCTCCATATGGGCATGATACCGCTGCGAGGTTAGGGTCCACAGTCTTCCATTTGTTGGAAACCTGGTTGATGATCGAAATTTGAGTCTCAGTAAACTTCTAGCTCCTTGACATTCCTTTCTAAGGCGGCTTCCAAACCAGCAATGCGAGGCTTCGTACTCGGCGACATTGTTCGTGGCGGGGAAGTTCAACTTGAGGGCTATGGGTGTATGCTCATCTTTCGGATCGACCGGTAGCATCCCGATACCGTTTCCTCTTTTGTTAGCGGCTCCGTCAAAGAACAGCGCCATCGGTTTCGGGTTCGGCGCAAAGATCCCTTCATGCAGGAATTGGGGTTCGGGCCCTCTGTCTTCATTCTTGGGAAAGTTTGCCGGGTGGTCGACAATGCTTGACCCTTGATAGCCTTTACTGGTCACATAGTTGATGTCGTACTCTTGCTAAGAAGAAGGACCACTTTGCTAGACGCATCGAGAGGGAAGGCTTATCAAAGATGTACTTGATGGGGTCCATTTTTGAGACCAAATTCACGGGGTGGGCTTGCATATAATGCTTGAACTTGCCGACTACCCGGACCGATCTGTACGAGTCTTTTCACATCTTGAGTAATTGAGCTCACTTCCACTGCGGCTTCCGGTGACAAAGTAAATGGCGTTCTCTATCCGAGAGTCTTTCTTTTCTGAGCAAGCATAGCCCCAATTGCCGTATCGGTGACGGTGAGATAGAGCGAAGAGGTTTTGTCTATGTGGGGGCATAGCCTTTGGAGGGTGTACCAAGTATGCCTTGATGCGGTCAAAAGCATCCTGGCATTCTTCGGTCCATTACGTGTCTACGTTCTTCTTCATGAGCTTGAAGATGGGCTCGCACATAGTGGTCAGCTGGTTGGCGAAACGGTGATGTCTTGCGGTTTTCCCATAAAGCTCTTGACTTACATGCAGGTCGAGGTGGCCTCATATCCATAATGGCTTTGATCTTTTGGGGGTCGGCTTCGATACCTCGCTCCGTGACCATATACCCAAGCACTTTTCCCCTTGTCACTCCGAAGGTGCATTTAGCGGGGTTTAGTCTCATGGAATGTTGTCTCGGCCTCTCAAAGAATTTCCGCGAGTCAACAAAGTGCTTTGCCCGTCCTCGCCTTTGGAGTGGATTATCATGTCGTCTACGTAGACCTCAATCTCCTTGTGAATCATGTCATGAAAAAGCGCGGTCGCTGCCCTTTGGTAAGTAGCCCGGCGTTCTTAAGCCCAAATGGCATCCTTTGTATAACGATAAGTTCCCCACGGCGTGGTGAAGGCTGTCTTTTCTTGGTCTTCCTCGGCCATCTTGATACGGTTGTATCTGCAAAGCCATCAACGAAGGATTTGACTTCGTAGTTAGCGATGGAGTCTACCGGGATGTCTATGTTTGGCAAAGGATAATCGTCCTTGGGGCTGGCCTTGTTTAGATCTCGGAAATCCACACGGCGCACCTTTCCATTGGCCTTGGTGACGGTCACAATATTGGACAACCATGTCGGATATTCGATGACTACGATGAATCCTACCCGCAGTAGCTTCTCAATTTCTTCTTTGACTGTAGAGACCATTACGGCTTGATCTTTCTCGGTTACGCTTTCTTGGTTTAGCATCGATGCTAGAGGGATTACGTGCTCTACTATCGAACTGTCTAGCCCGGCATATCCTGTATGACCATGCAAACACGTCGACGTATTCCACTGAGCGGATCGATCGGTCTGTCCCGTTCAACCCCCTGGAAGAAGTTTCCGATCTGTGTCTCTTTAGGTTCCTCGATAGTACCCAAGTTCACACTTGTCAAAACCTCCTCGGCGGCTTGGGCCCGGTTTTCCTCTTTTACGAAACACCTTAAAGATTTCTTTAATGTATTGTTCATTTAGTGTGTTTGCATCTTGTTCAAATGATTCATTATTAGCTTGTTGTTAAGTTTTGAGTTAATTTATCATTTGTTAAGTTGGCAATAAGAGGATACTCGGAGAAAGATCTGTCATTTCATTCAAAATAAGGGGAAAGATGACATCGATTACATTTTGATAGTCCTCGGGCGTGAGGCCTTCGGATGACTCGGAAGGGCTGGAATTCAAAGATTCTGACTCGGCGAACGAGACGCTGCGACTCTGGACCCTACACTACTTATTGACTCGAGGGTGACTTGACAAAGGTTGGACCGGGATCTCACTCCTTCTTCTTTGTTGCCACAGGGAGTAGCGGTCTTGTCGGCGTTCTTATCTTGTGGATCATAATTGCCTTTGTTGACACCATTTCCATGGGGAATACTTGAGCTGATACAGCGGAATCTCCTTTACGAACTTGACTTTATCTGTCGGTACCTGCAGGGCGGTAGGACCGGTTGTGCTTTCGGCATCGATATACGGCTTTCTTCATCCCAAAAGTCTTACGGCCGATTCACTCTTCTTTCCACCTTTTCCCAAACAGTGGGAGTGATCCTCGGGAGTGGTAAGAGCCATTACAAATACATTATGCTCATCATGGGTGATGAAGGGTTACGAAGAAACTTTCATTAACATGGCTTGTTTCACTTCAAACTCGCAATCCTCATAAGTGAGCCTTTCTTACGTAATCTTGACCATGGTTCTTGGTTCGATGTCATAGAAAAGAGGCCGAGCTCGACGACATTAACAAAATCGGTTCCGACTATGGGCCCAAGCTTGTCCTTCCATGGCGGCGGCGTTAATCAAATCTTTCCACTTTCCTTGCAATTCGGCATAAGGAACATTGAACTTCGGGATGTCTATGATCTCTGGATTTCCGAAGTTGGCGCATTTGTCTCCCGAACTCAATCATGTTGACTGATTGTTAGGTGGAAGAGGGTTCTTGACCACATTAGGACCAGGTGGTTCCAACTTGCCTTCTTCAATTAGGCGAGAGATCGGGAATTTCAAGTAGGTGCAATCATTGGTGTTATGCCCATGATATTTGTGGAAGCGGCAATGTTTGGTTTCGTCCATTCGACATTAGGGTTTTACGGGTTTCCGAGTTTTCCAAAGGTCGATGAGTCCTTCGGCTACCAAGCCGTCAAAGACCTTCTCCGGTGGCATTCCAAAATCTTACGCGGTATAGAAACGAGGTCTCGGTTTCGCAACTACTTGGCTTGAATTCTGTCCCACTTTCTCATTACGGATGTAATTGACAGCGCCGGCCGTTTCTTTTCCCTTTATAGTGACAGTAGGGCGTTTGACATGGCGCTTTGTAGCGATAAGAGCTGGGCGATCTGTGGCCGGGGCCATGTTGAAGGCATTTTCAAACTTGGTACCGGCATTTACCATTGCTCGAAGGTCGGGATAATAGTAATTGCCAATTTGGACCCTTAGTTGAGGCTTGAGGCGGGATTGAAAGATCTCCATCTGTTCCTCTTCATTCGGCGGGGTCATCATTTCACTAAGCTTCAGTTCCATCTCTTGTAAAATTCACTCAGCTCGTGCAGGCGCTGTAGCGTGCCTTGTAGGTCATTCTGCTTGGTTTCCCAATTTAAATTGGCCTTATACTTTTCCGGGAAGGCTTCCTTAATTTGGTCCCGGGTGGCTCGGGCTTACGGTTTTACGTGCGGGAACCATCTAAGAGCTGAACCCTTTAATGACAAGCGAAAATGGTCGGCCATTTCTTGATGTGTCTGATCCTTGGCTCTCATGGCAAGAAGGTAACTTTCAATATGAGTCAGGGGACAATCGGTGCCGTTGAACTTTTCAATCTACGGCATTCGGAATTTTGGAGGAAGAGGGACAATCTTGCTAGGATCGATGTACGATATGCCGCCTTTTTGGGATTCGGTTCTCGAACCTCTCTTGCATTGACTTAACTTGTTCCATCAACCAAGTCATGTTGGGGTCGGGGACGGTTTCGACTACGAAGCGAGGCTTGTCGAGATTTGAGTGGCGGGGTGTGGGTGGCACGGTGGTAGGCTGGTACCATGGCTTGGGAGTCTTTAGAAGGGAAATAGGTATAAACTTGGCACAGTCCGGTGTTTCCACGAGGTGACCGAGGCATAGGAATTAGGCTCATAGTTGCGAAGTAGGAAAAAGGAGCCTCGTGGGATCCTATTGGCAAGGTTGGGGGTGGAAGATCTGTGTGGCGGAGCGGGGAGGCTGAAAAGGTCACTTGATTGATTACGAGGCACGGAAGTTGTATGCAGGACGGCCCATATTGGGGAGAGGGAGCGAATCCCATAGGGTAATGCAGAGGCTGCGTTACGGGAATAGGCTGTGGCGTTTGTTCTCTGTTGGTAGGGAACAAAGCTAGGTCTTATACGAGGAGGAGAGGGTGTCGGGACCCTAATGGCTTGGGATACGGGAAAAGGGTGAAAAGGGACAGTCTTTGGCAAAGGCTCATATGTGGGTGGAGGAGGGCACCGGTTATAGGCTAGAGGGGCTGAGATGGTTACTTACGGAGTTTCATCTTCTACCATAACCAAGGAACCATTGGGCTCTACCACTATCTGGACCCCATGACGGCGTAGCGCATCAATGAGCATGGCCTTTGTTCCTCATGGGCCTTACGACTATTTTCCAAAGCTAAGGCTAGCTCTTCTTCCACTGGTCATCTGGTTACCCAAACCGGTCTTTGTTCTCTGTCGAATCGGACATTCGACTCTCTGGTGACCAAGGCGAGGATTACGGCGAACCGTCTGCGAGAATTCTGCGCTAACAAGTCGGCCCTGACCCGGTGTTCTCACCCACTTCTTTCTCGGCTGCGGGAAAGGGATAGGAAAGGTTTAGACTCGGGGTAGGTGTTTAGGTGAAGGCTCGGGCAATATGCAAATTAGAATCTTCCAGTTTACTTAAAACAGTGTCTTTTATTAATATCTATTTGGTTGGAAAAGGGGTTTTGCCCTTCTTTTTTGTAACTACACTAGATCCTGGATCAGTGGGTTCCGTCACTACGTCTATAAGCCCCTCGTATTCCACCTGTATTTCGACCTCCCAGGGTGGACGGCCCGGGCGAGGGTCCTATAGGGCATGCGGATCCCACCGACCGAGAGTAAAGAACGCTCCTAACGGGTCTAGCGGGTCATAGGAACTTTCAATGCACGAGCGATGCGGATTATAGTCAAGGCAATACCGGGAAAGTCTCGTCTTTCAGCCTTGATTGGGTTTCGGCAGAATTTCGCTTGAGCGAATGACGTTTTGACTTTCGGTAATGTCCGAGAAGATAATAGGCATGGGTCGGGCAGCAAAAGCCGGATGACACAGTGTCACATTGAACTTCGTTGCATACGCCGGGCGTGAGTTAGAATCGAAGTCAATGCCGGGTCAAGATCTTGCCAAGTTTTCCTTGTCGGAATTTTAGCGAGCTTCGCTTGAGCGAAAAATCTTTTGATTTGTTGGAAGAGACTCGGTCTTGACTCTTACGCATTCCGTGCAGGTCAAGGTCAATAGTCAATGTCGGAGTTGAGATCTCACCAATTTTTCCTTGTTGGAATTTTGGCGAGTTCTTCTTCCGTTATGAACTAAGGCTTGACCTTTACGAGGGTATGCAAGCTGGGCTATATGACACGGACTAGACCAAAAACCAACCAAAAGTCACGGTTTTTGAAACGTGTGACACGGGTGTGCATTGGTCGACGGCTGCCATGGGGAGGTTGGGATGATTCCGTGCGCGCCGGGAGCATCGTAAGGCTGTCCGTGGCTGCAGTGGAACCACCCTCGGGTTTGAAGGACGTGCGTGCAAAAGTGTACGGGATATATCGGAGTGCGCGTAGTGTGTGGTCTCCTAAAAATGTTCCATTTTTGAGTTAAAACAGAGATTTTCAGAAATGTGTTTTAAAGGAATGATTTTCGGGACGGGAGAATGCAACACATAAGCACGTAAATTTTAAGGAGCCGATCGATCATGGAGTGAGTAGCCCCAAGCTGCTAGGGCGCCCGGATTAACCATGATTTTTCCTGGTGGAATTGCAGCTGAGGTCGCCCGGTCAGAATCCAATGAGGATTGAGCCGTACGACTGCATGGATCAATTTTCCAGGTTCCACTCCTTTTGCTATTTTTCGGGTTGTTTCCCGTTTCAAAGTATGCACAGATTCCAAGATGCAAATGATGCAATGCATGGTAAAGAAAGCAAGCATGATTAATGAAATCAGCGACGGGAGTCTAACCCGCTCAAAGGGAAAAGCTTTCTTTTATTTTTTCAAAATTCTTTTCGAAAAGGGATACTGGTACGTGGATTGTTAAACCACCGGTTATCCCAACTCCCACATCAGGGAGTGTACAGGAAGGGTAAGTGGTTTCCACCTATATACCGAGTATCGATTTTTTTTGTTTTGAAAATAAAAGCTTTTCTCCTTTGGGATCATCCCCAGCGGAGTCGCCAAACTGTGAATGTGTGCCCAAATTTTGTTTTTGTTGGATTCACGCGAGTTTGAAGACATTCGGTTTAATTTGAAAAACGGAGTCGCCACGCCATTTTGATTACCTCAAAACTTTGAAAAAAGGTTTTATGGGTTCGGAGGTTAAGTTACCCCTTGGGAAGAACGTTTGGCGTTCACCCAAAGTGCCTTGCCGGAGCAAGTCTCCCATGATTTCATTAATCGTGCTTGCTTGCGTGCTTTCTTGTGTGCATGTGTTTGAAAATAAGGAGGGAATGTCCCAAGTCGTCTTCCGGACGTACAAACCATTTGTTGGTTGTCGCTCGGGATTTCTTGGTATTTATGTATTTGGGATTATGATCCCGCCCTCATCTTGTGACTTGTGATCATCGCATTTTAACCTCGGGACCCTCGGGACTTGCGTGATCGAGAGAATGACTCTCTTTATGGTCAAAGATGAGGTTCTTTAGAAAAGGAAGGTCCTTAGCCCATCAATCCTACGCTTTAAGACGGTCGAGCTCGTATAGATGCTTCATACTCTTTCTTAAGCGATAATTGGAGATATAGGGTTCAAGGTTGTCCCTTTCTAAAGAGATTATGGAACCTTTAATGGAAGGAACGATGTAAAGATAGGATCTTTTACACCGTTCCGTTCCTAGGTTGCTAATGGGGGAATGGGGGAAATGTATGTAAAAAATGACACTTTATTGAAAAGATGACATTTTTGGGTTGCAAATGATGCACTTAGTTTAAAGAAATGATCTTTATTGCAAATGATGCATAAAGATTTGATTTTTATGCAAATGATGCATTTTTGTTGAAGAAATTGGCATTCATTATGCAAAATGATGCATAAAGATTGCATTTTGAAAAGCATATGATGCTAGTTTATGGTAAAGACATGGTCTTTAAAGCAAATGATGCTTGGAAAGATGATTTTGGATGCAAATGATGCATTTTGATTGAAAAGATTTGATTTTTATATGCAAATGATGCATAAAGATGACATATTTATTTGAAAATGGGGGTTTTAGGTGCAAAGGATGCACCTTTATGGGAAAAGACTACATTTTTATGACAAATGATGTCTAATGCATGCAAAAGGGAAAGGGGGAATATGAAGATATGATCTTTAATCTACCAAGTCCCAAGCAATATAAAAGTAATGCAATGAGCAATTTATAAAGCAATTAGGATGCGAGGTTAGGGCGTGCGAGGTTACCAATGGCTTCCTTCTTCTTCGTCGGGCGGAGCTAGGAGGAGAGGTTGGTCTTGGATCTTCAAGGAGGAGGGAGGGAGCTTCTTGGCCTTCTTCTTCACCTTCTTGGATCTTCCAGCAGTGTTCTTCACGTCTTTGGAGTGTTTGTGGGTGATTTGTGTGTTGATTGTTGCTTATGAAATGGGTAGAGGAGGGCTCTATTTATAGGCAGTCTGGATAAGTCTAATGAAGCCGTGCGGCTAGGGGCAGCGAGCTAATGCAGCCGTGCGGCATTATCCACAATGACTCAGCATTCTAGAACCATGCAAGGTGGCAAATTCTAGAACCTTCCCTCCTAATCAAGAAAAACGTGTTTCTTAATTAGGAAGGATTCCCTTCAGCCCTTATTTAATTAAAAACAGTTCCGGAATATTTCCGGAACACTAGGAAGGTCTGGGGAATTGCCGAAAAACTTACCGAAATTGCCGGGAAATTTAACCGGAAGGCATGAGCCAGATTTGGGTACTTACAGTTAGCAGTAGGCAATATAAATACCCTATATCCTTAACCAATTGAGTAGTTTTCTTGCTCATCTGTTTTCTAGATTTAGGGTTTGCACATACATGAATTCTTATTTTCAAGAATTCATACACTATATTAGAGATTATAATAATAATATTTTCTCCATTTGCCCGTATACTTAGCTAAGATGGTAAATCATGTATATCTGTGTTTCTGTGATTGTTGTTAATTTTCATCTTTTACATATACCAAGTTCTAACAATTGCCCGTATATTTTATTCTCATATACTTTCTACTAGGGTAGCAAATTGCTAACATAAACTTCAAATACTACCACTTCCATCATACGCTTCCACTTATTGTTAACACCACGACAACTGCATATGTATATCTTCCATCAAACCAACACATTTGAATCTTAAAGCATTGTGTGGGTATTCGAATTTAAATCAGTATGGTCAATGAATGGTGGTTCCCCCGACCTGATATTCTTGACTGATTTTCAAATACATCATTTAAATCAGTATGGTCAATGAATTATGACATTACATTACACTTATTTCAATCTGTTTTACATTCATTCAAACTGGACTTCAAAGAGCAGATAACTCAGATAAACAAAGATTTGACAGTGATGTCCTTATTTATAAGATATATAGATGGAATCATAACATGGTAAATTTTAATCTCTCTCCCTCTCTCTCTCTCTCTCTCTCTCTCTCCTTTTTTATATAAAAAAAATCTTACTGCCTAACGGACACGAACCTTCCTGTTCTATGAAGAGAGGAATGAAGTGGAGGGTTGACAACGGCAAAACTATCCAATTTTGGGTAGACACGTGGCTTGGGGATTTTCCTTTATATTATATAAGTATGCTCTTGCTCCTATTCCTAATCTGGACCAGTGTCCGGCGCAATCCCCCCGATTGGACAGGGTCCGGGCGAGTACTCTGAAAGTTTCGTGTAGCTAGGAAACTTGGATCACGCAACAGGCAAAGGATGTGAGTACAGACGTGTCTCACAACTGTCCACACATCCACAGATAATGCAGCGGAATAAAGTAATTAAAAGCAAATTAAATGCAACAACTCAAGAGTTATATACGCTTACTGATCTGTGTGATCAGCAAACTAGGCTTACGCCCAAAAAACCTTTCACTATAAAAACTTGTGTTTCTTACAAAAACAAATAAGTGAAAAACTAAAATATGAAAATACTAAACAAGTTCTAATCACCTTCTACGATATGAACAACTCCCCTTTCCCAAGTAGGACTTATTCAATCAGAAGTAAAACAAGAGAACTTTATAAAAACCTAGATGTGAGTTACGGATGTAAGCTCACAACCTAAAATCAACAAGGACGTATGCAATGAAGTATGTGTGTTTTTCTCTCTAAAACCGTAGCTTCTCTTTGTGCAGAATGTCTTGTATTTATATTGCACCATTGAGAAGATCTTCATGCAATCGACCTCTTCCTTTGTGAGAATCCTTTTCCTATATGAAAACATAAAACACACTCACAAGGAAATCAAATATTAGTAGGTTAGTCCTAATATAAAACTATGTACATGAATAAAAGATATTTACTATATTTACAATTCCTAGTCAAAATAGAATACTTATAAATCTCCATGAAAGTTCCAAAATCTTCTTACCATAATAGAAGACAAATTAAATAAGGAAACAAGTAGTTCCCTAAAAAAGCTCACGCTTTCAATCTCCCCCTATTTTGGACTTTCTGGTCAAAACCAAAGATTTATAACAATCACATTATTATGACCACAGAATATAGAAAAACATAACTCCCCCTGAATGGATGTGTGTCCAGATGTGTATACACATCCATACATAAAAACTGCAAAACAAGAATTAGAACAGAAAACCAGCAGTTCATTAAGCAAAAGCAAAAACCATTCAGCCATGTCCTAATTAAAGTATTACAAACCATTGTTTAGAAACTAACAAACTAAAACAGAAAATTAAAGATTGTCTTTAACAGCCATCATAGCAAAACAACCAAAAAACTTTTCTCCCCCTAAATCACAGATCAAAATGTCTCCACTTAAAACCAGCCATAGCTTTAGCGCGACGATAGCTGACATCCCGAGACTTCACTTCCAGCGACGGCGGCATTAGAACTAGATTCTCCCCCTTTTTGACAAGAAAGTTTAGCATGCCATCTAAGGAGATTATCCCTAAGAGCTTTGATTGTTGGCATGGGCAATGGAGGCTTGAGCTTGAGCTTACGGCTATAATTGCGGCATCTAAATCCTTCATCGAGCAACAAAATTCTCTTAAGATGTGACACGGATGTGTCCACATCTTCCATACCAATCTCGGGAAGCTGTACCCAAAGGAAGATCCACATGTCTTTGCTTAGGGTCAAGCAGGGTCTTAGATTCCTTAAAGAGAGCAAAATTTTCAACAATTTCTTCTCCTTTCTCAGGTTTTACTCCATTGGCAATTAGGATTTGGGAGATCAAGGAAGGATAGGGTAAAGACCATTTCTTTGATGGAGACTCTCCATAATCACAAATCTTTCTAAAGATAAAGTCACCAAAATTAATGTGCCTCTTAATTCCCAATCTATAAAGAAGCAAGGCTTGCACCCTAGTAATTGAGGTTTTGTTATTGGAGGGGCAAAGATTGGCAACAAGAATGGAGTGAAGAAAACAGTAAAGGGAAGATAAAGATCCACTTCCTAAGTCTTTAGGCTTCACAGGCCAAGAGGATACTTTGCCATGGGTAATGGCAGACACAAGTTCATCATCCTCAATTGAAACCAATTCATCCAAATAATCATTTAACCCAAGCAAATCATTGATAACAGAAGGGGTAAAAGGGGCAAACACTCCTCTAACATAGACAGTGGGAGGAGAGGAGTAGTTCTTATCTAATCCCTTAGGCAAATTGGCATAAAACTCATAAATCATTTTAGGATAGAAAGGAAGGGGATGGTCAACAGTTAAGAATAATCCTCTTTCCTCAAAGAATTTGTCCATCCCAAGCTTAGCAAAAGTTTCCCTATCCCTTTTCATTTCTACAACAAAGGCCTTGGAAGAAATTAAGGCAAACCTATCAGATGCCTTTTTGGTTAAAAACCTCTTGGAAAAGGGTTTAGGGGTAGAGATAACAGAAACAGTAGATGACATACCCTGTTCAGCTTTCTTTCGAGTAGATGTGCGTCTAGATGTGGGCACATCCTTAGACACATCCTTCACAGGGAATGGAACATTGATGGGTTCAATCTCAGTGTCATCAGCATCAGAGGAGTCTAATTCTTGGTCTTCTTTCTCTTGATCAAGCTCTTCTCTTCCTAGCTTGTAGTTCTCATCCGAAGCAGTATCATCACTATCTGAACTTGAACCAGATTCATCTTCAATTGGCTCTAAATCAGTCTCAGCCACCTTTTTCTTTCCCCTCAAATCCATTAGGATATTTGCTAAGGGTACTTCATCATCAAAAGAAATAAGATCCTCAACGGGACTAGCAACTACGGTGGCGAGAGGAATCTATAACGAGGGCGGACACATTATCCATATGAGGTGGAAACCTCAACACGAGGGTGGTAACATGGATAATGGGATCGGTTGATAATGAGGGAGAGGGTGATGAAACAAAAGGATCAACGGACTACGCATGGGGAACAGTCTCAATAGAGATAAAAGGTTCAACATGGGGAGTAGGAACAACGAGATTCAACGGGGGAACATCCTCGGAAGGTGTAACAACGGGGACGGGATCAATAACGAGAGGGAGGAGGAATTGATGATTTAGCCCTAGTCCTAACAAGAGGAATTATTACCTCTTCTTCTTCTTCTTCAAGAACAATGGTTGTTGAAGATTTCCCGCCGGGTTTCTTTAGATTCTTGGCTTTGTCGGTCGACGGCTTGCGAACCCTACCGGAGCGACGAAGAGCACGATGGGGCACCGGCGTTGCAGCGGAGCTTTGGGGGTTTAACTTGAGACAGCTTCCTCTTCTTAGTTGAAGACGATTCTTCAACGATGGAGACAGGAGCGACATCCGATGGTGGAATCACCGGAGAGGATGGAGCTTTAGGGTTTTCGGAGGAAGGATCCAAAGTGGGGGATTTAGGAGTATTAGCTTCCATTGTAGGATCGAGATGAAGGTGATGGAGATGAGAATTACGCAAGAAACTTTGAAATTACGGGGTTTTAAGAGAACGGAATCCTCGCCTTTAGCTATTGAAATTGGAGCGATATCAAGAATGTCTTCCTCTTGAATGTTTGAATGCTCGGCCATTTAACAGAGGAATTGGGTTTGGTTAAACAGTGCAAAGAGAAATTAATGCTATGGTGTGAGATTGTGTGCAAAGAGAAGGAAGAACAAAGGGTTTTGTCAAGGTTTATGGGGGATGGGACGGATGTGAGGTATATTAAATACTCACAGCTCCCCCTTTCCAAATAGAATTAGGAATCCTTCTTCAAAAAGGTTTAACATACCTCAAAATCCTTAGGAGTCCTCCAACGGCTAGAAACCTTTGAGGTTACCACACACAAGCACCTTCCAAGAAAATAGGGGATCAAAATAAATCAAGATTTTGTAAGATTTTTATGAAAACAAAAAAAAAATGTCTCGGCCAAATCTTTATTTAAAACAGAATCCCAAAAGAATTTTCCAACCTTTTCAAACAAGGATTGATACACACCTTTTTCTTTCATGAAAGATATTGGAGATCAAAAACCTATATAATCAAAGAATGAACTAGGAAAGGAAATTAATTAACTAGCATATTTACAAAGCTCTTATATGTCCTAAAAATGCAATATGCCTAGCATGATGCAAACACACAGGTGATGGAAATATTCTCAGCTTATGGATGTGGCATAGGATGTGAGTCACATATTGGGACACATTTAGATCACAAAAAGTCAATGAGCAATAATCCAATCTGCACTGACCTCTAGGATGCATCCACCAATTTTTGATGTGGATTTTTGCAATGTGAGTAGCTTTCACTTTACTTGATCCCAAAGATAGCCCTTTTTCCAAATGATCTTATCAAGTTTGACTTCAAGTTTTCTTATGAAAATCACTTGATCACAATGGTATGGCTTCATACTAAGGGTGAAGCATTTGTTTCTCACATATATATATATATATTTTTTTTCTTTTAGCACCTTTGTGAGATACCTAGGAAGGTTATATCAAGTCACCAAAAGGTAACATGAACGGGAAGTGCTCACAATTAAGTGATCAAAAAATTAATGTCAAGATGAGGACTCACAAGTGACCACCTTTGAGAAATTTCGTGCTAATGCATGATATTTTTGGATTTTTCTTTTTATGATTTTTTTTCGGTTAAACTAATCTACGAGATGTGTTAGAGGATGTGAGACACATGCGGTC
Source organism: Adenophora triphylla var. japonica (assembly GCA_022495995.1). Classification (NCBI taxonomy): domain Eukaryota; kingdom Viridiplantae; phylum Streptophyta; class Magnoliopsida; order Asterales; family Campanulaceae; genus Adenophora; species Adenophora triphylla. The sequence goes on along the minus strand of JAFEMH010001963.1, from coordinate 357,989 downwards.
TCACAACCTTAGATATCACACAAGCCAAGAGACTTCCTCAAGGAGGAAAATCTCTCCAAATCTAATGCCTTTGTAAATATATCGGCCAATTGATTTTCGGTCCCAACAAATTCCGGACACACGAGTTTTTGTTCTACAAGATCTACGATGAAATGATGTCTAATATCAATGTGCTTTGTTCTAGAATGTTGGACGGGATTTTTAGATATGTCCAAGGCACTTTTGTTATCACAAAAGCAGTCAAAACTTTGCTATTCAATCCATAATCTTTTAGCATTTGATTCATCCAAAGTAATTGTGTGCGGCAACTCCCAAGGGCAACATATTCGGCCTCGGCGGTGGACAAGGACACACAATTTTGCTTTCTACTATACCAAGACACAAGGTTATTTCCTAGGTAGAAACATCCACCGGTGGTACTCTTTCTATCATCACTATTTCCGGCCCAATCGAGAATCGGTGTACCCAACCAAATTGGTGTTTGTTTCTTTAGAGTAATGCGACCTAGGTTCGAGTCCACTCACATACCTAATGATTCTTTTCAAGGCTTTAAGATGGGATACTTTGGGGTTGGCTTGGTATCTAGCACGAGACACACACTGAACATAATGTCGGGTCTACTTGCGGTGAGGTAAAGCGAGACTTCCTATCATGCTTCTATAAAGGGTTTGATCAACACTCTCACCATCGAATCATGACTTAGCTTTTGGGAAGATCCCATTGGGGTTCTTTGATGTGAAGAGTGTTCAAGCTCAAACTTTTTCACAAGATTCTTGGCATACTTAGACTGTGAAATGAACATGCCATCTTTGAATTGCTTAATCTGTAAACCTAAGAAAAAGTTCAAATCACCTACCATACTCATCTCAAATGTGGAAGTCATGCTATCCACAAATTCAGCTAGCATTGGATCAGAATTTGATCCAAACACAATGTCATCTACATAGATTTGTGCCACAAGAATCTCCTTTTTATTTCTCCTTACAAACAAGGTTTTGTCAACCTCACCTCTCTTGAATCCTAGTTGAAGCAAATGGTCAGTCAACCTACCATACCAAGCTTTAGGGGCTTGCTTTAGCCCATACAGAGCTTTCTTTAGCTTATACACATGATTAGGATACTTGGAGTCCACAAAGCCTTTAGGTTGTTCAACATAGGCTTCCTCATTTAATATCCCATTTAAAAAAGCACTCTTAACATCCATTTGATGAAGAGTAATCTTGAGGTAACAAGCAATGGCTAGCAAAAGCCTAATGGACTCAATTCTTGCAACAGGAGCAAAAGTTTCCTCAAAATCAATTCCCTCAATTTGAGTATAACCTTGAGCAACTAACCTAGCTTTATTTCTAGTTATCACACCTTGCTCATCAGTTTTGTTCTTGAAAATCCATTTGGTTCCTATGACATTACCATGTGAGGGTCTAGGAACAAGAGTCCATACCTCATTCTTTTCAAATTGAATTAATTCATCTTGCATAGCCATAATCCAGTCAGCATCTTTCAATGCTTCAGTAACATTCTTAGGTTCAATTTTTGAAACAAAACAACGAAACTTACACGGGAGTATCTTTGAGGAGCAACTCCATAAACCAGCCATCTTTCTATAATCAACTTTGTCCTTTTGTCTAGTTCTCACTTGAGCATGCACATCTCCCACAACTTGTGAAGTGGGGTGGTTTTCTGGATTTTAGAAGGGATATCCTTTGACCTATCCACACACCCATTCACATTACCTTACGGAGCATCATCTTGATCGGAATCGGAGGGCTGTCCTCGGTTACGGGAGTTTGAGTGGATGTGGGAGCAGATGTGGGTTCGAGATGTGGAGCGGATGTGTCCACATCCTTGGTTACATCCTTATCGGGTTCAACATTTTTATCGGCCTTTGGAAGCTTCTTTTGATTTTTCGGCTTTGTTTCTTCATCCTTCCAGTCCGGCAAGCAACTTTGAAACATCATCCTCGGCGATCTTGAGGTTAAGATCAAGTGAGTCATCAAATTTAACATTAGCGATTCCATAATGGTCTTAGTTTTGAGATTGAAAACTACGTAAGCTCTCTTGTTTGTGGAATAGCCCATGAAAATTGCTTTGTCACTCTTTGAATCAAACTTGGACGGTATTCTCTATCATTGAGAATATAACAAACACATCCAAACACATGAAAATATTTCACGGTTGGTTTCTTTCCAAGGAGGATTTGATATGGGGTGACGGTGCTACCAATCCTTAGAAACACCCTATTGCCAATGTGGCAAGCGGTGTTTAAAGCTTACGCCCAAAATTTCTTGGACAAGTTCTTAGAACTTAGCATGACCCTAGCCATTTCTTGCAAGGTTCTATTCTTTCTTTCGGCAATTCCATTTCTTTGTGGGGTGATTGGTGCGAGAAAACTCATGAGTGATTCCTTTAGAATTACAAAAATTGGTGAACATTTGATTCTCATATTCGGTGCCATGGTCGGACCTTATTCTTACGGTCTTAAGGCCATAAAGGTTTCTCACCCTTTTGTACCAATTCTTGAATTCTCCAATTGTTTCGACTTTTCTCTTAAGAACATTACCCAAGTGTACCTAGAATAATCATCAACACACACAAAGGCATACTTTTTCCTACCAAAGCTTTCTACTTCAATAGGTCCCATTAAATCGGTGTGAATCATCTCCAAACATCTAGTTGTGGAGCATTGTTGGACCTTTTTATGTGATGCTTTTGTTTGTTTTCCCTTTTGACATGAACCACGGACATCGGGGTTCTTGAAGTTCGGTTTAGGGAGGTCTTTAATGGCTTGAGCCTTTGAAGTTCTTCCCGAGTTCTACGGCTAGCATGCCCTAATTTTTGGTGCCACGATTGACATCATTAGCTTTTGAGCTTAGGCAAGAAAGATTGTCACCAAATTGGTAACAATTGTCGGCGAGATCTAGGACCGGTAAACACACATTTATTATCCTTATCAAACACTTCACACAAGTGCTTATCAAACTTCACAAATAGGTCATCATCACACGGTTGGTGATGCTTATTAGGTTGGCTTTCAAGCCTTCCACATGGTATACATTGTGCAATTTTGGGAGACCCTTAACATCCAGGGTTCCTTTCCCAACAATCTTTCCTTGAGCACCTCCACCAAAATTTACTTTCCCTCCATTTATCACTTCATAATCAAGAAGAATTTGCTTGGTTTCCGGTCATGTGCCTAGAGCACCCACTATCAAAATACCAAGAGCCGGAGACGGTACTCTTGAGGGAAGAGTAAACAACATTGCAGGTGGTAATTGGTTTGGCCACCTTTGTTTAACGGTTTTCTTTTTGGGTTGCGAGAGGTCTCGGATTGACGGGATGTGTGTTAGGATGTGCATACATCTTCTCACACATACGAGGCATTTGAAATTACCAGATTTTTATCGGCCTTGAGTTTGTAACAGAAGGGCCTAATGTGACCGGGAGCTAGGCGGTAATGGCAAATGTAATGCCTCTTCCTTGGTCTCTTCTCACTCAGAATGACTTTTTCTTTAAAAGCTTGTTTTTCACACTTTTAGAGGTAGAAGCCTCACATCCCTCCTTTACAAAATTATTTTCAAAACCTATACCAATTTTGTCACGTTGACCCATAGAAAAAGCTTCTTCCATTTTCATTTTACTTTTGTTTAACTTAGTAAAAGTATTTTCGGCTTTTTCACATTCATTCTTGAATTTTTCAAGGTCAACTTCTCTTTTGGTCACAAGGACTTCAAGTCTTGCAATGGTATCTTTTTGAGCATCATTTTCTTTTGAAAGTACGGCTTTTTCATCTTCACAAGCGGCCAATTTATCGAAGAGATTTGTTTACCTTAACAAGTACCTCAATTTTGTCCAATCTTTTCATCCAATACGTATGCGGCTCCTTGTATGTGGCAAAGAGTTCCTCATAGGGAATGTCTCTTTCTTCATCTTCATCATACGAATCTCCTTTTACGAGAAACGGTTCGGCACCGGTTCGAGATGTGACACCGGATGTGTACACGGCGAGCCCACATCGAGGATTTTCGGGAGTATATTCTTCTATATACGCGAAAAAGGCATTAAACACGAGAATGGCAATTTAAGACAGACATATTAGCCACTTCTTCTTCCTCATCCTCACTGTCACTAAGGGTAGCAGATTAAGCTCATTCCCTTCTTTTTAAGTGTGTTAGCACACTCATTGGCATAATGACCAAAGCCACGACATGCCCTACATTGGACGATTCGAGATGATTTATTTTCAAAACTTGGTTTCTTGAATCCGGTGTCGGTGCTAGGTTTTGGCTTTTCGGTGATCTTGGAAGTAGGTCTATTGGGGAATTTGCTTATCCTTCTATTTTCGGTATAGAACTGAATTTCTTTGAAATAAAAGCTACATCCTCATCTTCAAGATTAGACTTGTCAATTTCGGAGGATAATTCCACAAGCTCTTTTGGTAGAGCGGCGGCACTTTTAAGGGCAAGGCGTGTGTTTTGTTCTTCTTCGAGCCTCGAGTTAAGCTCAAACACGGTCAAGATTCCTATGATAGTGTCAAGACCTACGGTGTTTGTGTCCTTTGTTTCTTCAATCACGGCTACTTTAATGTTAAACCTCTCGAGGCAAGGTCCTTAGAATTTTACTAACAAGTCTTGCATTGGAGATAGATTCTCCTAGACTTGTGCATTCATTTGAAATCTCATGAATCTTAGCGACATATGACACAATATCCTCGGTTTCTTCCATTCGAAGTAACTCAAACCTATCCATTAAAATTCTAAGCACAGTAGCCTTCACACTTGGTGCTCCCTCACATTGAGTTTGCAAAATATCCCAAGCGGTTTTGGCTATACTCTCATTTGTTATAAGCTTGTACATATTCCCGAAACATGGTGGAAATAGCACCCATGGCTTTTGAATTGTAATTTGCGGCTTGTATTTCATCAAGAGTCCATTGTTCTTCGGGTTTTCTTTCAAAAAGGACTCACCAACACCGGAAGATGGCTTTTTCTCCACGGTAGGAGGTTGCCATGCAACAAGAATGCACATCCAAGCTCTTTCATCAATACTTTTGATGTAATTTCGCATCTTAGACTTCCAAAGAGAATAATTTGTGCCATCCAAGACAGGAGGCCTATTTTGGTGATTTTGGCATTCCATAATGACTACACTTTCTGGATCAACACTCGGTAATATTTCGAGAGTTGGCTCGATACCAATTGAAAGTTTCGTGTAGCTAGGAAACTTAGATCACGCAATAGGCAAAGGATGTGAGTACGGATGTGTCTCTGGCTTGTCCACACATCCACGAGATAATGCGGCGGAATAAAGTAATTAAAAGCAAATTAAATGCAATAACTCAAGAGTTATATACGCTTGCGATACGTGTGATCGGCAAACTAGGCTTACGCCCAAAAACCTTTCACTATAAAAACTTGTGTTTCTTACAAAAACAAATAAGTGAAAAACTAAAATATGAAAATACTAAACAAGTTCTAATCACCTTCTACGATATGAATAACTCCCCTTTCCCAAGTAGGACTTATTCAATCAGAAGTAAAACAAGAGAACTTTATAAAAACCTAGATGTGAGTTACGGATGTAAGCTCACAACCTAAAATCAACAAGGACGTATGCAATGAAGTATGTGTGTTTTTCTCTCTAAAACCGTAGCTTCTCTTTGTGCAGAATGTCTTGTATTTATATTGCACCATTGAGAAGATCTTCATGCAATCGACCTCTTCCTTTGTGAGAATCCTTTTCCTATATGAAAACATAAAACACACTCACAAGGAAATCAAATATTAGTAGGTTAGTACTAATATAAAACTATGTACATGAATAAAAGATATTTACTATATTTACAATTCCTAGTCAAAATAGAATACTTATAAATCTCCATGAAAGTTCCAAAATCTTTTTACCATAATAGAAGACAAATTAAATAAGGAAACAAGTAGTTCCCTAAAAAAGCTCACGCTTTCATACTCAGCGAGAAAGAAATAAGCCGCCATTCCCGCCGGACCGAGAGAATTTGATCTGGCCGATAGTTATCGGAACGCAGAGCTCTCTCGATCTTACGGACACGAACCTTCCTGTTCTATATGAAATTGTCACGGCTTGAATCACAAGTGATATCCAAGGTGATAACAGCACCAACGATAGCACTTGGGATGGCACACACACACACTTCGAAAATAAAACAATTTTGTAAAAGAGTTTGCAGCGGAATAAAAACACCAAAATTGTTTTTCTCAAGTTATATAAATATAACTTGAGAGTGCCTCTTAGGCAAGACTTTATAATCACTATGAATGAAGTTACAAAGCCGAAAGTTCCCTATAGCTATATCTATTTTAAGCTCTATGGAACAATAGATAAAGAACGGAATCCTATCCTAGCCTTCACACACCTTGATACCAAAGTAATCAAGTGCGAAATTACAAGGGAGAAAGGATTAAAAAGAACCAAACAAAGAACTCTATCTCTAAGCTTTTCGAAGGTGTGAATGTGAAATAATTGGCATGTCTTCAAATAAACCTTCCAAGCTTATTTATAGTCTTCAAATACTTGAAGGCTACTCCAATGCGGCCTTGGGGCTGGTCTTGCACGTGGAGGAAGTGTAGGGAGAGTGGGTTAATTTGTTTCCACAATTCTAGCTCCCACTTCCTATTTTGTAGCAACCGAGTTGTTGAATCCTCAAGCCATGCTTCCACGCCTTGTACTCCCTTGCTTTATCATCCTTGTACCTCTTCTATAACTCAGCAACAACCTTTGACAAAGTCCACATACATGTTGTTGTTGAATGCCAAAATGCGAATTAATACATAAAATGTATTAATTCATTTCTTCCAATTTCCACATGTGTCTAGCTCCTTCTTTGATGCTATTGCACCACGAAATACAACCATAAACCATAGACTATACAGACCATATTAGCACGTTAGTCCATTAAATAATAAACAAGAAATATACAACTATATAATTTTCAGTCCAGGAAATCATCCGTGATATCACTTGGGAAATCATCTACGATATCACCTGCAAATTACACTAACAATCTCCCCCTTAGTTGGATATTTCTTTCCGAACTTAATGTCTTTCGTCTGTAGGATAAGTCTTATATACAAATGTACAGAGCATAGACCATAGAATAATATCTCCACAAAAATTAACTCCCCCTTAATCAAGGAGCTAATCCTAAACAATGATTTATCATAATAAACTAATTTATTTCAAACTTTAAAAAGTTTTCGAAATAAACTAAGTAACCATTAAAAACCATAACCATTGTAGCAAAATATCATCCAAAATTAGCAAAAAAACATCCTAGCAGATTAAGTTATTTAACAAACCACTAAAGTGTTTTAGCAAATATAAACAAAATAAAAGTAAATTGTTTAAGGAACCACCACATCACCAAAATAAAAACATTGTTTGTAGGACCACCACAAAAATAGTCACCCATATGATAGCGGCAACATAAACCTTCGAGGTTTATCAACCTTAAGGTTCGACTTTTCTTCTTCTTCAAACTCCTCTTCTTCCTCTCCTTCCTCCCCGATCTCCTTCCCTATCACTTCCACCATCACTTGGGCCAGGCCGGTGGTAGCACCTGCAGTAGCACCGGCTCAGTTCCGGCAGCGGCGAGATCCTCCCCTGTTTGGGAAGAAATTTCATCAATAAAAGCATACATTACTGCTTAAGCTTAGCCCATCCCTCGGCAAGTTCTCCTATTGCACTTATTTGTTTGTGCGGGAAGTTGAGAGCGTAGCCTTTGGAATTGATGGTCGAGTTGCCCAAAAGATTCATCATGTTGTTGAGAATACTTGCAACATCGGTTCTGCAAAAGTATGAGGGGCAACACACAGGGAAGCACTTGGGGTATCACGTGAGATAGCACTTTGGGAGGAGCGAGGGGTTGTTTCATCGAGATTTGTTCCAAGGAAGATCTTTTTGTATACCTTTTACCCTTTTTCGAGTTGTTGATCAATGGTATAGTACTCGGGTTCGGTGGTAAAAACATCGGAGGCTTCAATGGGCAAGGATTGAAATACCAAAACTTTGAATATTAGAGAAGGATAGGGAAAAAGCTAATGTTCACTTCCTTTTTCTACCCCATGAAGCTAAGTGTTTAAACACTAATCTTCCAAAGTTAATCCTTAAATTTTTACCCAATCTATACAACACATTCGCATGCTCCAAAGTCACAATAGGTTCATTAGTTGTAGGAAGCCAATTGAAGATGCACCGGTTTGTGAAGTACGAGAATAGAGAGAAGATAATCTAGAAGCATGAAGTTTCTCTTTCAAAGGCCAAGGCTATGCAGTTTGTTGTGAGTGAGCAATTTTACCATTTCATCTCTATTGACCCTAATGCTCTCATCATCTACATTAGGGAGGCCTAAAACTTTGTTAATCGGGGCGGGAGTAAAAGAATAGACTCTTCCCCTAACAAATACTTTTCCATATTTAGCAGACCCTTCATCATCCAAATGAGCATGCAAATTGGCAAAGAAATTGCGAATAACACTCTCAACAAAGCGATGCATGATTATTAGCATTAATAAAATTCCTGTCCTTTAAAAAGCTGAACCACTCCTTCCTTTTCCAATGACCCTCATCAATGTGCTTCTCTTTTAAAATCCTCTTACTTAGACTATTCAACCAAAGTTCCATATTTTCCTTTTTATAATACTCCAAAGTAAGAAAAGGTTTTGGAAAAGCTTTATCCTCTTGGGTTTGAGTAACCTTATCACCCAGAGGAATTATCACTAGAGGAATGTTTAGGAACGAGAAGAGGGGGCAAGTGTTACCTCGGATGATATCCTCTTCTTGCTAGCACTTCCGGTAGCACTCACGGTTTTGCCCTTGGCCTTCTTTTACGAAAATCGAGAGAGAGTCTCCTCTTCATCACCCATCTACCCAAGCATCGAAATGAGTCCCTGAAAGGCTCCTTTTCCTTGTTTGCTTCAAAGTTCTCGTCACTCACATGGGGTGAGGACACATCAATAGAGCTTTCGAGACATCAAAGCGTTTGGATCAAGGGAGGTATTTGAAGTTGCCTTGGACTGATTGATCTAATGCGGTTGGAAGACCTCCTTTTTGCGATTTGGGGAGACTGACTTGGCGAGTTGGGGCTTTCCTCTTCCTTTTTGGCTCGGTAGGGATGAGAGTCACCTTAGGAATGCCTTGATCAAACGAGGCATTGGGACGAAGAGTAGGAACAATCGCCATTGTTGGTGGAGAAAGAGCTTGGAGTGATCATTGGGGAAGTTTCCATGGCCACGCGAGATGCCACGGAAGGAGCAATGCTAGGTGAGATGTCCATTTGGTCCGTGTGAGATGGTTCGGCATTGGTATTGGATGGAGATGCCATGGAGATTTGAGGGATTTTGGAACGTATTTTGACCTAGGATTTTGGGAGAGAAGAAGGCGTTGGAACGAGGGTTTAAAAGGAGAGAGGGTAACGGATAGAGAGAGAAAATAGGAAGAGGGAGAGTGAAAATAGGAGAAGGAGTTAGATAGGGAACAAAAAAATTAAATTGATTTGACATTAAAAGTCCTATCTAAACTAAAACCCTATTAATACTCTAACTAATCCCTATCCACTCATTTTTAAAACAAACCCTAACCACACCTTTTATTAAACCCTTTACCAACTTGAAAACAAAACACGGTTGCAACATTTAAAAAATAAAAGAAAAAAAAATTTTTTTTTTTTAAATAAAAACGTAAAAAAAAAAAAAAACAAAAAATAAGTAAACTAAATAATTTGTAACTAAGCCCAAAACATTATATGCACAAATTAAATAAATAAGGGTTAGTTACTTAATTAAGTTTACAAAAAATAAAGAAAACTTGTTGAAGACGTTTTCAAAATCGTAAACTCTTTAATTAAAAAGACTTTCAGATTTTGAGAAATTAATCAACAATATTTCGAAAATAAGAAAATAAAAAAACTAATATAGCACACACTAATGTGTTAAGGCAATGATGGTAACACGTAAGATAACACATATGATATAAAACCCCTTGATAAATATTTTTTCAGTTTCAAACACTTGAGGCATAACAAGCTGAGCATTTTTCATGCACTTTAGGCATTATATGCCTATATATAATTTTTTAAGTACATTGCTTGTTAAACACGTCTCAATACACTTCTTTAAACAAGAAAGCATCGTAGTAACGAGCTCCGTGCTTCAAGTTATATTTCAAGTGTAGAGACCAAGTGATCTATGCCTTTCAAGTAGGGTACACTGTAGTAGCGAACTCCATGTCCCTAATACTTAGCATAAATCACCTCATACCTTCTCATTGGCAAGAGTACATCGTTGCAGCGAACACCGTGCCCCGAGCTCGAGAGAATAGTATGGATAAATGCCTTTGTCTTTTATTTATCAAAAAGAAAATATTAGTGACTTTGTCACTTTAAGCATATGAAGGGGAATGATATCAGACGTGCTAACCTAAATAAGAACCTACCATAACAAAAAGGTCAGCATGTGCCACAGTTAGAACTAAGCTAGCTAGAATAAACAAAAAATAAAGTATATATATATATATATTTTTTTTAAATAAATAACAAAAAAAAATACACTAATATACAAGTGTTACCCTAAGTGATAACATCACACAGGGTAGCATGAGCAGAACTCGAGAGATTACAAAGACCAAGAGATCTTTTCAAACTAGAAAATCTCTCGTGGTCTAAGGCCTTCAGTAAAGATGTCGGCCGGTTGATACTTAGTATCAATGATGATCAATATTAATTAGGCCTTTATCTACCATATCTCCTAAGAAAATGATGACGTATGTCAATGTGTTTGGTACGGGAATGTTGAACTGGGTTTTTGAAATGTTGATAGCACTCGGGTTATCACGGTACATGAGTCAAAGAATTACTCTCTAGACCATAGTCATCTAACATATGTTTTAGCCAAATAAGTTGTGAACAACAACTACCATGCCACATACTCGAGACTCATTTGTGGAGAGAGAAACACAATTTTGTTTACGACTATACCATGAAACTAAATTGTTGCCCAAGTAAAAACACCCCCGAAGGCCCTAGTACTCTTCCTATCATCCATATCCACATCCTGCCTAATCCAGTCACTAAGCCAATCAAATTGGTATTAGTATCCTTACTAAACCAAATCCCTAATTCACTTGTTCTGAAACATATTTAATTATCTTTTGACATGAGAATTAAGGTGAGAGACTTTAGGATTGGCTTGATAACGTGCACAAACACGCCTGTTGAACATGATATCGGGCGACTAGAAGTGAGATAGAGAAGGCTACCTATCATTGAACGATAAAGAGTAGGATCAACATCCTCACCTACTTGATCTCTACCAAGTTTGAGAGAAGAACACATGGGGATTTTTGAACTTTTTGCTCCTTCCAACCCAAACCTTTTTACTAGGCTCTTTGCATACTTGCTTTGTGAAATGAATATTCCTTCATTTGATTGTTTCACCTGCAAGCCTAGAAAGAATGTTAACTCTCCAATCATGCTCATTTCAAATGTTGATGTCATAGCCTCTACAAAATCTTTTAAACACGTTTGAGAAGTAGAGTCATAGACTATGTCATCAACATAGATTTGAACAATGACTATTTCTTTGCCTTGCCTTAGGATAAATAAGGTCCTATCTGCTTCACCTCTTGTGAATCCATATTCAAGTAAGAAAGAGGTTAAGCGACCATACCATGCACGTGGAGCTTGTTTCAAGCCATATAAAGCTTTATCAAGTCTATATACATGGTTTGGTAGATTAGGATCTTCAAATCCTTTTGGTTGTTCAACAAAAACTTCTTCTTTTAAATAACCATTTAAAAAGGCGGTTTTAACATCCATTTGAAACAAAGTAATTTTTAGAAAACAAGCTATAGCCAAGAGGAGTCTTATGGATTCTATTCTAGCAACGGGAGCAAAGGTCTCATCAAAGTCAACACCTTCAATTTGGGTGTAACCTTGTGCTACGAGACTAGCTTTGTTCCTAACAATATTTCCTTGCTCATCTGATTTGTTTTTGAAAATCCATTTAGTACCAATAACATTTGTATTACTAGGACGTGGTACTAAACACCAAACTTCATTACGAGCAAATTGGTCAAGTTCCTCTTGCATGGCTTGTATCCAAAAATTATCTTTTAAAGCTTCGTAAATATTTTTGGGTTCTAAAGAAGAGACAAAACAGGAATATTTTACCTTGTGGTATGTGGTGGACATACACACATACCTTGCCATTTCACGGTCACTAAAGTGTCCTTTGTTCCTTGTTTGTACCCCTTCACTAGCTTCTCCAATAATTTGAGAGGAGGGATGGTCTCTTGATCTGTTTGGTGGATCCCTTCTCAAGTCTTCATGCACATGATCATCATCTCGACTGTTCATCCTTTTCGATTCTTGGATTGGTTTTGGGTGATACCGGAGATGCTATCCCATCGGTGGCAACACTTTGGCCGGCACACGGGGTATCACTTACTTGATTTTGATTCTCCAGTTCTTCCAAAGCAATATTAATGGAGATTCTGTACTCCATCACCTCGTAACACTTGCTAAATCATCAAAAACAACGTTAATTGATTCCCGAATGGTTTTTAACCTAAGGTTATAAACCCTATATGCTCGACTCCGTCCCGAGCATACCCAAGAAATATAGCCTTATCACTTTTAGAGTCAAATTTAGCTAAGTAATCCCGATCATTTTAGAACATAACACACACACCCAAATGTATGAAAATAATGAACCTTTGGTATCCTACCATTCAAAATTTCATAAGGTGTCATTCTAGTACAGGGTCTTAGAAAAACCCTATTGGCCGTGTGACAAAGGCTGTGTTTATGGCCTCGGCCCAAAATCTTTTTGAAATTCTTTTGAAAACAACATCACACGTGCCATCTCAAGTAAGGTCCTATTTTTCCTTTCGGCCACCCCATTTTGTTGAGGTGTTTTAGGAGCGAAAAACTCATGTTTAATTCCTTTTAATTCACAAAAAGTAAAGAACAATGAATTATCAAACTCCGTTCCATGATCGGACCTTATTCGCATGATAAGAAGCGAAAACATGTTTTCGATTTTAGCATGTAAGACTTTAAACTTTTCAAAAGTTTCGATTTTCTTTTAAAAATATACCCAAGTAAATCTAGAAAAATCATCAACTATTACAAAAGTATATTTCTTACCTCCTAAACCGTCTACCTCATTTGGACCCATTAAATCCATATGCATTAATTGAAAACGGTCGTTGTCCCGAATACTCCTCATTATGTTGGGTAGCACTATGGGTAGCACGTGTTTGTTTACCTTTTAAACAATCTTCACATATGATTTTTGTACTAATGTCCGGACTAGGTATACCTCTTATAGCTTCGGCATTAATGAGTTTCACAATGTTACGAAAATGGACATGACCCAACTTTTGATGCCATAAGGTAGCATCATCAACCCTCACAGAATGACACACTTGTTTATCCTCAACAAGATAACGGTTATTACTTGACCTAGTACCGGTCATAACACGCTTATTGGTACAATCAAAAACTTCACAAGTGTTTTTATTGAATTTTACTTCAAGGTTGTCATCACAAAGTTGGCTAATACTAATTAAATTAGTTACAGGTCCATCAACATGCAAAACATTTTTCAAGGCGGGAAATCCGGGTACATTTAATACGCCTTTTCCTACTATATTACTCTTGCCACCACCACCATATGTAACACTACCACCTTGAATAGGTTCATATTCCTTTAAAAATATTTTTGTTCGGTCATATGACGAGAACAACCACTATCAAATACCATGAACCTTCAACATTAGTTTTAAGGCGAGTACATACAACATCACATATCAAGTTAGACTTAGGTTTCCACACTTTTCTACTTTGATAATTTTTCTTCGGCGGCCCTTGGTGATATCGACATGCTAGGTAGCACTTCGGGTATCACACGAGGAAGCCGGGTTGTTTCTTTAAGAGAGTTTTGCAATCATTTTTCAAATGTCCGGTAGAGTAACAGTAGTTACATATTTTTACCTTGTCGGAAGACTTATCGGAAGATATTTGTTCAACATGATCTCTTTCTTTAACAAAAATTAACTTATCTTACGTATTAGACAAAGTAGATGTAATAGCATTTAAAGACTCTTGAAAACCCATACTGCCTTGAGTGGTTTGGACAACCCAAGAATTGCATCTAACTTGGTAGAACTCGTATTGAGTTTCTTGAATGTTGTCTCGGCAAGAGTAAGTTTGCTCTTGACTTTGTCCGGCTCCACATCCTTCTTTGTGAGTTGAACTTCCAATCTAGTCAAGCCATCGGTTAGGTCTTGAACCTCTTTGGACAGAGAGATCACCTTCTTGTTCTCTTTCTTCCATTCATCCACCAATTCTTTGCAAAGGTTCTTAAGACCACAAATGAGTTCATCCTTGCTGAACTCCTTCTCATCTTGTGAACAACCCGCATCCATGTTAACAGAACCCACAAAACAAACAAAGCATTTATCAAATTTAAATTCGTATACCCGTTGGATGATATCTCGTGTGCTATCCCATTTTGGATATCACACAGGGGTATCAGCCGATTAATCCGAGTCACGATTTGTGACCACCATTCTTTGTTTGATACGAATCTTGATTGATTGGTCTCCTCATCCTCATTGTCACCGAGAGAAACCCATAGGTTCTTTCCCATCTTCCTTAGAGTGTTAGCACACTCATTTGAGTAATGACCCCATCCATAGCAAGCATGACATTGGATTGATTCAAGGTATTTTGGATCAGATCCGGATTGATACGATGATGCTCTCCTTATGGGACCACCTTTACGAGTAGATGGAAATGTCCTCTTGGGCATTGAATTGTACACCTTGGCTTGTTGCTCTTTAGCCTTTACACCGCACATTTTCTTTGTTAAATTTTCTCACCATTGAGTTATATTTCTGGTAAGTAAGGCAACACCGGCATCTTCACCTAATTCCTCAAAATTTCGTCATCCTCATTAGTTGAACCACTAGAGGATTGAACTTTTAATGCAACACTCTTGCCCTTAGAAGCTTCACTTTGCTCGGCAAGGTTTGACTCAAAATTTTTTAAAATGCTCATTAAGGAATTGATATCCATTGTAGAAAGATTGTGAGCCTCTTCTATAGATGAAACTTTTATATTAAAACGCGCAGGAGAGTTCTAATAGCCTTTGAAACCAATTGTTTGTTTGTAAAAGGTTCACCTAAAAGTTGACACTCATTAGCAATGTCAAATAGTTTTTCAAAATAAGAGGAAATGGTATCACTTTCACCCATTCTCAACCTTTCAAATTTGCCGGTAAGACCTCCGAGTTTGTTTTCACGCACACTAGAATCACCTTCACAAAACCTTTGTAAAATATCCCAAGCTTCTTGAGCCGTGGAACTATTTTGAATAAGTTTAAAAATATGCATGTCAACCCACTCAAAGATAGCATTAAAGAGCTTTCTCATTATAGTTAGCTAGAGTGATCTCTTCATTCGTCCACTCACCTTCGGGTTTAACTCGAACATCACCATCCTCATCAGGAGGTAAGAGTGGAAGAGAGTACCCATGAACTATAGATCGCCATGCTCGAAGATCAATTGATTTGATATGCGAGCGAAGGCGAAGTTTCCAATATGCATAATTCGAACCATCTAAAACAGAAGACGTTTTTGGTTTGGATTTGCAGGATCAAAAGCCATGATAAAGAGGACCAAACACTTAGTATCGTCAAGTGAGAGGCTCGATACCAATTGAAATTGTCACGGCTTGAATCACAAGTGATATCCAAGGTGATAACGGCACCAACGATAGCACTTGGGATGGCACACACACACACTTCGAAAATAAAACAATTTTGTAAAAGAGTTTGCGCGGAATAAAAACACCAAAATTGTTTTCTCAAGTTATATAAATATAACTTGAGAGTGCCTCTTAGGCAAGACTTTATAATCACTATGAATGAAGTTACAAAGCCGAAAGTTCCCTATAGCTATATCTATTTTAAGCTCTATGGAACAAGAGATAAAGAACGGAATCCTATCCTAGCCTTCACACACCTTGATACCAAAGTAATCAAGTGCGAAATTACAAGGGAGAAAGGATTAAAAAGAACCAAACAAAGAACTCTATCTCTAAGCTTTTCGAAGGTGTGAATGTGAAATAATTGGCATGTCTTCAAATAAACCTTCCAAGCTTATTTATAGTCTTCAAATACTTGAAGGCTACTCCAATAACAGCCTTGGGGCTGGTCTTGCACGTGGAGGAAGTGTAGGGAGAGTGGGTTAATTTGTTTCCACAATTCTAGCTCCCACTTCCTATTTTGTAGCAACCGAGTTGTTGAATCCTCAAGCCATGCTTCCACGCCTTGTACTCCCTTGCTTTATCATCCTTGTACCTCTTCCATAACTCAGCAACAACCTTTGACAAAGTCCACATACATGTTGTTGTTGAATGCCAAAATTACGAATTAATACATAAAATGTATTAATTCATTTCTTCCAATTTCCACATGTGTCTAGCTCCTTCTTTGATGCTATTGCACCCTGAAATACAACCATAAACCATAGACTATACAGACCATATTAGCACGTTAGTCCATTAAATAATAAACAAGAAATATACAACTATATAATTTTCAGTCCAGGAAATCATCCGTGATATCACTTGGGAAATCATCTACGATATCACCTGCAGATTACACTAACACTATATAATCCAAAATTTCAACTACTAATCTTAAAACTTGGTCAATAGTCACTTTTTAATTAATTAAAATACAAAACTGGTATAAAGCAAAATGACTCACTAAACTTTCTGCGTTTTTTGTTTTATTACGAAGCAACAATTATTACATGCAATTTTCGACGCAATTTTTCATGAGTCATCCGAATTCATCCTCTCTGTGATTTAATATAGGGGCAAGGCCCACTAAACCGTAGGTGGGAGCCTATTACAACACTTGGGTATTGTTGTTGTTGGCGTTTAAAATACAAAACTGGTCTATACCAGCTCTGATTTTTTTACCAACTTTCTTCAGGAGGCCTGAAGTCTTTCCCTTCCATATATTTAAATCAGTCCAAACCACTTCAGTAAGCCACAGTGTAAACAACCATAAGAAAATCCATGAAAACTTCAATAGTCATCATCTTCCTGTCTCTCTTTCTCTTAGTAAATCATCCCCTACCTGTTAATTCTCAACCCCGTTTCGATAATTCGACAGACCGAGAAGCTCTACTTTCTTTCAAGTCCCATATTACCAGTGACCCTAATGGGATTCTAACCACTTGGACCCCAAACACCTCCATGTGCACCCATTGGCATGCTGCAATCCCAACAAGACTCGAGTCACCTCTTTCTCTCTTACAAACCTTTCTCTCTCCGGGAAAGTTACTCAAAACATTGCAAGTCTTTCTTTTCTTCGCGTTCTTGACTTAGGTAGTAATTTCTTTCATGGAACCATCCCGGATGAGATTGGTTTGCTTTTTAGATTAACCACTCTTAATTTAACTTCAAATAACTTCCACGGCATAATTCCTTTGTCCCTTAGCGGTTGTTCTAGGCTTCAAGCTCTTGATCTTTCTGAAAACCATCTTGAAGGAACAATCCCTTCTGAGTTAAGTAGCTTGTCAATGCTTCAAGATTTGACCTTTGCAAAGAATAATCTTACGGGTATCATCCCTACTTCTTTTGGTAACCTTTCTTCCCTAAATAATCTCGTGTTGAACTACAATAATCTGTATGGGCCGATTTCATCGGAATTGGGACACCTCAGTCGTCTGCTGCAGCTCAGCTTAGCAGTGAACTACTTTTCACTTTTCAGGTGAAATTCGACATTCTCTCTTTAATCTCTCTTCCCTTGTAATATTGAGTTTACCAAAGAATCTGTTCTCTGGTCATCTTCTGTCTAATTTGTTCATCAAATTGCCTGAAATTGCGAACTTTTACGTGGGAGGTAATCTGTTTAGGGGGCAAATTCCTTCTTCTCTCTCAAATGCAACCAACCTTGAACAAGCTGATTTCTCGGGAAATGGATTCGTAGGACATGTTCCTTTGCTATGGAATCTCCCCAACCTACGTATATTAAATCTTGAGATCAATCAATTGACATGTGAAGGTGAACACGGGCTAGATTTCATAACTTCTCTTACAAATTCTTCCTCTCTACAAGTACTTTCCTTAGCTACTAATCAGTTCACTGGTCAACTTCCGTCCTCAATAGGCAACCTATCAAGTCAGCTTTCATTGTTAGTCATAGCAGAAAACCATTTTGAAGGAATCTTACCAGAAAACATTGGGAATTTGGAAAATCTGATTCAGTTGTCTATGGAGTTCAATTCCTTCACTGGAATCATTCCTTCCACGATTGGGAAACTTCAAAACCTGCAGAGCTTGTTTCTGAACCTGAACCATTTTTCAGGTTCAATACCTGAATCTTTCGGAAACATGAGCCAGTTATTTGAGCTTGGTTTGAGTTCAAATTGTTGGAAAAAAGTGTGTTTTGAAGGAAATAATGAGTTATTTTCTTAATTAGTTATTTGTCAAAATGACAAATTGATTGTTTGATTGTGTTCTACTCCATGAGTACATTGAAATCATATATTCATTTGTCCAAAATGGTTGAGAAATGAATGAGATATTAAGGCTCAGTAAATGAGTTGGAAAGGGGAAATGTGGTTATCCCACATTGGAAAAAGATGAAAAAGTGGCTTAGTTTATATACTCCTACACTTGAGTAGGGAGTAAGATTGTGGTACATAGAGGCTCTCTTTCGCGCACAGGTGCGCAGGGGGGTGCAAATCATGGACCGAAATAGGTTTCGGGCTACCGAACTCATGTGCCTGCGGACACGAATGTAGCTCCGAAATAGCCTGTCAGCGCGAGCCCACTTTTTGCATTTTTTTTCAAACCCACGAGGCTGCCAATGAGGCGGACGCATGGACCTGACCCATGCGGACGCCTGGAGTGCAGAACAAGCTGCCCAGTTAAACCAAAATGAGGCGGGCGCCTGGACCTATGCGATGCGGCCGCCTGGACGCCAGTAGGTGATGCCCCGTTTGAGCACCTACGAGGCGGGTGCCTGGGTGGGTTCGAGGCGGGCGCCTTGTTCCCAGCAGCTAAATACGCTGAAACTGTTCCAACGCCAAAAACGTGCCTAAATGCTGTGTAACTGCCACAGGGAATTCAAAAGGCTATTGATTGTGTAAATAATGACATTGATGAAGAAAATTAAAATTTTGTTTTAATTTTTTTGGCAGTTTTTCATTTGGGAAATATATAAATTGAAGGACACAACAAAGGAAAAAACACACAGATTTCCAGAAATCCTCTCATCTCCATTTTGTTGCATATTGAACAAATCTTTCCCTTGGCCTCCTGCATATTGCATTTGTGGTGATATCGTCCAAGCATTGACTTCAGTTCGCCGGAGGTATTATTGTACAACCACCGTCCGGTAGATCCGTTTCATCCTGAGAGGCAATCGTTCCATTCAATCTCAAGCACAACGTGGTGAGGGGGCGAAATTTATCTTAAGGAGAGTGTGATTTCACACGACTCGAACGTTAACGACAATTCCTTTTTCTTCTCTTTTCTTGTATATTTCTGTTTTAAATTAATTTTCTGTAATTTCAAATTATTTGTAATAGTTATTCCAACAATCTTAAGAGAAATTTCTGTCTCTTAGTTGGAAGAAAAACTATTTAAAACAGTGAACTAAAATTGTTTGTTTCGTTTCAGATGGCTACTCAATCAAACATGGAAATCAATGCTGGAAACAATTCCGAGAATCCTCGTGTGGAGGAAGCGCTTCGTGTGGAAACCAACTCTCAAAGGGTGGTTGTCCAAACGGATTCGAACCACCATGGTGAGAAACCGGAAAAGTTTGTTGGCCAAGACTTTAAACGTTGGCAACAAAAGATGCTTTTCTATTTGACTACCTTGAACTTGGCGAGATTTCTTAAGGAAGATCCGCCACAGTTGGGTGAGAATGAGACGGATGGGCAAGCCATCTCGGCTCTTGATGCTTGAAATCATTCGGAGTTTCTTTGCAGAAATTACATCCTCAATGGATTGTCGGATACGCTATACAATGTGTATAGTGTTAAGAAAACTGCAAAGGAACTATGGGAGTCCTTGGAATATAAGTATAAGATCGATGACGCGGGCACAAAGAAATTCATTGTGGGTCGTTTTCTCAATTACAAAATGGTGGACTCTAAAACTGTTAAAAGTCAAGTGGAAGAGTTACAAATAATAATTCATGAAATTCATGCCGAGGGAATGGTAATTAGTGAAAGCTTTCAAGTGGCGGCAATAATTGAAAAGTTGCCTCCCGCTTGAAAAGATTTCAAGAATTACCTTAAACATAAACGAAAGGAAATGAATGTTGAAGCGCTTGCTATTCGTCTTCGGATTGAGGAAGAGAATAGGATTGCGGAAAAGAAGTTGAATAATCTTCTTGTGGCGAAAGCCAATGTGGTGGAGCATGTTGATAGCTCCAAGGCCAATGAGAAGGCAAATGGCAAAGCCAAAGGCAAGTTTGGGCCCAGAAAAGGTGGTTCTAGTTTGAAACCAAAGGGAGAAATCTCCAAGAAGAAGTTCGGTGGAACTTGTTACAATTGTGGTATTGTGGGCCACAAGTCTTCCGAGTGCAGAAAGCCAAAGAAGCAAGCAAACATGGTTGATGTCATCTCGAATGAAGTTTCCGATATGCATTTGGCGGCGGTAATTTCCGAGGTGAATTTGGTGGGTTCAAACCCAAATCAGTGGTGGATTGACACCGATGTTACTAGGCATGTTTGCTCAAACAAGGAAATGTTTAGTAGTTTTGAAGCCCTTGAAAATGGTGAGAAATTGTTCATGGAAAATTCTGCCACGTCCGATGTGAAAGGTCAAGGAAAGGTGATGCTGAAGTTGACTTCCGGGAAAGAGTTGACTCTCAACAATGTGCTATATGTGCCCGAAATCCGGAAAAATTTGGTGTCCGAATCGCTTTTGATTAAGCATGGTTTTCGTGTTGTGTTTGAATCCGATATGGTTACTTTGTCTAAAAGTGGAATGTTTGTAGGCAAAGGATATGTTTGTGATGGTATGTTTAAGCTTAGTGCTATGGTTGTAAAAGGCAATGTAATGGCTAATAAGCCCAAGATGAATGAAATGAATAATTCTTCCGTTTACTTGCTTGAGTCTTCCAATTTGTGGCATGATAGACTAGGACATGTTAATTATGATACTATACGTAGATTAATTAACATGAATTGCATACCAAAATGTAAAATAGACTACAAACATAAATGTGAAACTTGTGTAGAGGCAAAGTTTACAAAACCTCTGTTTCATTCTGTTGTAAGGAATAATGATCCACTTGAGTTGGTTCATACGGATTCATGTGACTTCAAGTCAACACAAACACGAGGGGGCAATAAGTACTTTATGACTTTTGTTGATGATAGCACAAAATATTGTTATGTGTATCTTCTCAAAAGTAAAGATGAGGCTATAGAGAAGTTTGTTCTCTATAAAAATGAAGTTGAAAATCAACTCAACCGAAAAATAAAAGTCATAAGAAGCGATCGTGGTGGTGAGTATGAATTCCCTTTTGAAGGTATTTGTGCTCAACATGGGATAAAACATGTAACAACACCACCACATACCCCACAATCCAATGGAGTTGCCGAGCGAAAAAATCGGACTCTAAAGGACATGATGAATGCCATGTTAATAAGTTCGGGGTTACCAGATAACATGTGGGGAGAGGCCATCTTGTCGGCAAACTATGTGTTAAATAAAATGCCCCGAAAGAAAATAAATAAGAGCCCCTATGAATTGTGGCATGGAAGAGTGCCATCATACCAATACATGCGAGTGTGAGGGTGTCTTGCAAAGGTTTCAATACCACCTCCCAAAAAGGTGAAAATTGGACCGAAAACTATTGATTGCATATTATTTATTGGGTATGCTCACAATAGTAGTGCTTATAGGTTTCTTGTGCATAAATCGAAAATTCAAGATATACACAAGAATATCATAATGGAGTCAAGAAATGTTTCTTTCTTTGAGAATGTGTTTCCGTGCAAAAGAGATGAGGCAAGTTCATCTAAAAGGAGACATGATTCAATAGAAAAAGAAGAAGTAGAAGGAAGAAATCATCATGATGAAAATGATGAAGCGGAGGTAGAACCTCGAAGGAGCAAACAAGGTAGGGTAGAAAAATCTTTTGGCCCGGATTTTCTAACCTATATGCTTGAAAGTGAACCACAAAGTTATAAAGAGGCCGTGAGCTCTTCGGAAGGACCTTTGTGGAAAGAGGCCATTAAAGTGAGCTTGATTCCATTTTACAAAATCACACTTGGGAATTAGTGGATCTTCCTCCGGGAAGCAAACCACTAGGATATAGGTGGATTTTTAAAAGGAAAATGAAGACGGATGGAACAATTGACAAGTATAAGACAAGACTTGTAATTAAATGTTACAAGCAAAAGGAAGACCTTGATTACTTTGATACATATTCTCCGGTTACGAGAATAATATCCATAAGAATTGTACTTGCGATAGCCGCATTGCGGAATCTTGAAGTACATCAAATGGATGTTAAAACATCCTTTCTAAATGGGGATTTAGAAGAGGAAATTTACATGGAGCAACCGGAAGGATTTTCTGCGCCGGGGCAAGAAAATAAAGTGTGCAAGTTAGTAAAGTCATTGTATGGCTTGAAACAAACACCAAAATAATGGCATCAAAAGTTTGATCAAGCCATGATGGAAAGTGGATTTAAAATAAATGAATGTGACAAATGTATCTATGTTAGAGACACGGGAAATGGCTACATCATTTTGTGTCTTTATGCAGATGACATGCTTATCATAGGAAGCTGTGATAAAATGATAAAGTCCACTAAAGATATGTTGAACTCAAAGTTTGACATGAAAGATATGGGGTCAGCCGACGTAATCCTTGGCGTGAAAATTTCAAGAATATCAAATGGACTTGCTTTAAGCCAGTCACATTATGTGGATAAGATTTTTGAGAAATTCAGCAAGGGTGACTTAGCTATTGCTAGAACTCTAATAGACAAGAGTCAACATCTATCAAAGAATAGAGGTGACTGGTAGGCTTAGTCGCACACCTACTAAATTAAACCGGGACTCGGCCACAAGAATGTAGCAAAGGTAAGTCCAGGATCGAACCACTGAAGAACGGTTATTGATTACGAACTAGTCACACACAAATGGGGGGTTTGATTGTTGATGAATTAATTCTTAAAAACAGAAATTAAACTGACTAAGAGTAAAAATAATAATTTAGAGACACTTTAGATTTGATTCCGTCCCCACCTAATTAGCCAATTATTATTGATATCTCTTTTCAATGTCACCCTATTCACCTGATCACAAGATCTGTTTCAATCTCTGTTTCTTCTTTCAGAATAGTTACTAGCAGTGGCATACTCACTAGTAACCCTAATTAATAAATTAATCTAACTGGCACAGTCTAGATCGCAGAATTAATTGATGAATGATTTAAGAAACTAAGATCAAGAATGCTTTCTATGATTATTTCACATAGATAATCATCTAATTTTACCAACTTCACAATTTACCATGACACATGCATAAATCGTAAAGATGCTACTCATGAATTTCCTACACACTGACACAGTCATAGAAAACTCTAACTAAGATTCATAAAAAGAACTAGTGAATTGATCAGGTTCACAAACCCTAGTTATAAATATAAAATAAACACAAGTAAGATTATGAATAGGGATAACCAGATTGAAAAGAAAAATACCTCAAATTGATAAAAAGGGGTTCAAGAAATCAAACCCAAAACAATGAGTTTAAGCTTTCATGGAGGAATTCAAATCTCTCTAGGGAAAAGTAATACTCTCGATAACCCTAAAAGTAAAACTAAAAAGAGTATATATACTCCCTCAAATAATACTAACCTAAATCTAATAATAAAAAAATAAAGAAAAAGGGAAATAGAAGTTTTAAAATAACATTAACATTAAGGCTCCGTTTGTTTCGCGTAAAATATTTTTCGGAAAATGTTTTCATGTAAAATGATTTCATGTAATGTAAAATGTTTTCATGTAAAACATTTTCCTTGTAAAATGTTTTCTTGTAAAATATCATGGTCTTGTTTTCAGTTGTTTGGTAAATTTGACGAAAATGTTTTCCAGAAAACATTTTTCGGAGTTTGGTAAACTGAACAACTTAACTTTTTTTATTATTATTATTTTTTTATTTTTTTTTTATTATTATTATTATTATTATTTTTATTATTTTTTATTTTATTATTATTATTATTATTTTATTATTATTATTATTATTTTATTATTATTATTTTATTATTTTTTATTTTATTATTATTATTATTTTATTATTATTATTATTATTATTTTATTATTATTAATTTATTATTTTTTATTTTATTATTATTATTATTATTATTATTATGATTTTATTATTTTTTAGTTTATTATTATTATTATTTTATTATTTTTCATTTTATTATTATTATTATTTTTATTTTATTATTATTATTTTTTATTATTATTATTATTATTATTAATATTTTATTATTAATATTTTATTATTTTTTATTTTATTATTATTATTATTATTATTTTATTATTATTTTATTATTATTATTATTATTTTATTAGGGCGAACGGAAGAGTTGTAAAACGATTTACGAATTTGAAATCGGTAAATCATTTTACAAAGAAAACCCCCTTTTTTTACATTGACGAAAAATGTTTTACATTTGAAAATGTTTTACAAGTGGTTACCAAACACCCGAAAACAAGGAAAACATTTTCCGGAAAACATTTTACTTGAAACAAACACCCGAAAACAAGGAAAACATTTTCCGAAAAATGTTTTACACGAAACAAACGGAGCCTAAATCACTCAGCCATGGTCCACTGATTCCACGCCACTACCTCGGTCCATGCATTTTTTTACTTGGTCAATGCGCCTCACAGCCTTGGACTCACGTGCAGCTTGAAAACTCCATTAATTAAGTGTCTTTATTCCCAAACTTCAATTGGGTCCTCCAAATTCCCACAATTTCCTTCTAGTCACTGAACTTTGTTGCTTTGCAGTTTGGTCCCTGCACTTCTGATAAACTTCGAGGAACCTCATAAAATTACAAAAACATGTCTCAAAAATACCATGATCTTCCTACTACTTACCAATCCAATATATACTCAAAATTACATCAAAACTACTCTAAAATACATTAAAATAAGGATAAAATGTCTAGAAAATTAGGGAATTACATATAGTGAAATCCGCCACATCAAATTCCCCCACGCTTAGACCATTACTCGTCCCTGAGTAATATCATATCCCCACTCTAAGCACCGGTCTAAACAGATAGCATGGGAGGAAAATGACCCCTAATCTCCTCTACTCCACCAATCCATGTCAGTCAAAAACAATACAGAATATAAATGCTTCCGTCTCCTTATCACTCCAGAAAATCAAATATACATCAATGGCCTTAGCCCGATACAAACTCCCATAATAATAACGTATCCGGACTAAGGCACACACATAAAAGCCTAGGGGAACTAAAAATGTCCTAAGTTTCCCCCACGCTAGTCTCACACTACTCTCGCCCTCGTAAAAATAAGAAGTTGATGCCTGGAAATTGTTTCCGGACATAACTTACCTCGTAAAAGCACCAACGCCCCCTTATTACTCCAAGAAAGAACGAGGGTTTCTATCCTAATCACCTCTAACCGAGCCTCCTACACCAAGTATGAAAATCCTAACCCGAGACTCCACACCACCCTTATGACGCCAATACCGGTGAATTAACAGATAGAAAGTATTTCACTCACTCACCTTTTGCCTAGGTGCCGTTTTCGGTTTTCACCTAGCCTCTCATTTTTTTTTATTTTTTCTTTTAATTTTTTTTAACACACCCTCTCCTTTTGCCTAAGTGCCCTCTCGGATTTTCACTTAGCCTTTCAAATTTTTTTTATTTTTTTTTTCTTTTTTCTTTTTTCTTTTTGAAAAGGAATCAAGAAAAACAACTATACAAACCAAAAACAACTATACAAATCCCCACCACCTCACTAAACAATGCATAGTCCCATATGCATCAATACAAGTATAAAACAAATAAGAAAGGGATAGGGATACCTTTCGGGACTACTGAGATGGTAGAAACAAATCTGGCCCCCATGATGGTCCTTAGCTCGAGCTACTCCCAAATTGTTGTTGATTATGGGTGAATATTGGCCCATTTTCAAGGTTTTGAAGGTGTAGGGCTAAAATGAAATTAGGTAGAAAATGGGGGAGATAAGCTTGGATTGAAAATTTAGGGGCCAAAGTGGAAAACTGGGAAAATAAGGAGAAAAATTGATTTTAGAAAGTTTAAGGCAAACGTGAAAATTTGGGAAAAGGAGGGGCCAAAATGAAAAATATGAAAGTTTATGGGCTAAACTGCAAAATATTTTGAAGAAGAGGGGCTGCAGAAGAAAATTTGCTGGCCAGCCATTCAAGATGGGCCTGGCCGAGGTTTTGGCCCATAGCCGAGGGAAATGGGGCAAGTGGCTGAGTCCTTTCGTTCGTCTCGAAAATACTTTTTTTTTTCAGGCTTCTATTTTTTTTATACAGGCCCAATTTTTTATTTTTTTTTACAGCGCTTTTTTTGTTTTTTTGTATGATGCGTACGCAAGAGGTTGTGTGAGGCGAGTACCTCACAGGCAGCAGCTTGGCCAACAAAATTTTCCAAAGAGGCGGCTGCATGGTTCATATTGAGGCGGGCGCATCATGCTTTGAAAAATTTGGTCCATCCTTCCTTCTATTGCTGAGGCTGTCGCCTCATGAATTATGGGGCGGCCGCCTGGCTTCCAAAATATTTTTTTTTTCAACGAAGAAATTAGGCACTGTTTTGCTTCCGTCTTCACTGCTTTTAACTGCACAACACTACAATACAAAAACCTCAGTAGCACCAATTCTACACATAAAAAAAATAAATATAAAATATAAAAAGACATAAAAACAAAGAAATTTTCGGGTTGCCTCCCAGTAAGCGCTTTTGGTTAAGGTCGTTAGCCCGACCGGATTCCCACTTTCAATGGGGATTCGAGGTGGCCACCTTGTTTTTGGTCTTAACTTTTCTTCCCTTGGCCCTCCTCGCACTTTCTCGACCACAAATACCCATGACTTTTCACACATAAGTACCTTTCTTAATTAAATCGAGTGGAGCCCAAGAAATTTTTGTAGCCTTTTTCTTGGCCTTTATCTTTTTCTTCTTGTTCTTGGGTACCTCCCAAGAAATTCTTGTGGCCTTTTTCTTGACCTTTTTTTTTCTTTTTCTTTTCCTTGGGGACCTCTTCCCCAAACTCATTCGGTGCCTTGGTCTTACCAACATCAAGCACATCAACAAGACCCAACACCGCCTTCTTCATCTCATCAGAAAGATCAAATTCTAATTCTACACATCCTAAAACATTCTCCAACACAGATTTCATGTCATCAAAAACATTAAACTTCATTTGTTGTCCATGACACTCCATAGTCAAACAAGGTTAAGAAAAATATGACATAAAAAAAAACTTAACAAAAAGGAAACAATAAAAAGAAATAGATTAAGAAACAGAATAAGTCCTTAAACAATTACACCGTTCCCGGGCAACGACGCCAAAATTTGGTAGGCTTAGTCGCACACCTACTAAATTAAACCAGGACTCGGCCACAAGAATGTAGCAAAGGTAAGTCCAGGGTCGAACCACTGAAGAACGGTTATTGATTACGAACTAGTCACACACAAATGGGGGGTTTGATTGTTGATGAATCAATTCTTAAAAACAGAAATTAAACTGACTAAGAGTAAAAACAATAATTTAGAGACACTTTAGATTTGATTCCGTCCCCACCTAATTAGCCAATTATCATTGATATCTCTTTTCAATGTCACCCTATTCACCTGATCACAAGATCTGTTTCAATCTCTGTTTCTTCTTTCAGAATAGTTACTAGCAGTGGCACACTCACTAGTAGCCCTAATTAATAAATTAATCTAACTGGCACAGTCTAGATCGCAGAATTAATTGATGAACGGTTTAAGAAACTAAGATCAAGAATGTTTTCTATGATTATTTCACACAGATAATCATCTAATTTTACCCACATGATTAATGATTAATATATTAATTAATAATTTCAGACGGATAAGAATGTGCAGTCAGGAGTGAATAACTCCGGGGTTCGAGTTGTAGTTTGACCTTGGTTGTTTTTTTGATCATATTGTTATATAATGATTAATGATTAATATATTAATTAATCATTTGAGACGGATAAGAATGTGCAGTCAGGAGTGAATAAAAAAATTATGCATCATTTGCATACCGGTGGCAGCTTCGAATAGGTCATATATCAATTTTCACTATATTTTTTTCTTTTTCTAGTTCTTCTTCCAAGTGCAGGATAACCCCAAGGGGTTGTGGGTTTACACAATTTACCATGACACATGCATAAATCGTAAAGATGCTACTCATGAATTTCCTACACTGGCACAGTCATAGAAAACTCTAGCTAAGATTCATAAAAAGAACTAGTGAATTGATCAGGTTCACAAACCCTAGTTATAAATCTAAAATAAACACAAGTAAGATTATGAATAGGGATAACCAGATTGAAAAGAAAAATACCTCAAATTGATAAAAAGGGATTCAAGAAATCAAACCCAAAGCAATGAGTTTAAGCTTCCATGGAGGAATTCAAATCTCTCTAGGGAAAAGTAATACTCTCGATAACCCTAAAAGTAAAACTAAAAAGAGTATATATACTCCCTCAAATAATACTAACATAAATCTAATAATAAAAAAATAAAGAAAAAGGGAAATAGAAGTTTTAAAATAACATTAATATTAAATCACTCGGCCATGGTCCACTGATTCCACGCCACTGCCTCGGTCCATGCATTTTTTTACTTGGTCAACGCGCCTCACAGCCTTGGACTCACGTGCAACTTGAAAGCTCCATTAATTAAGTGTCTTTATTCCCAAACTTCAATTGGGTCCTCCAAATTCCCACAATTTTCTTCTAGTCACTGAACTTTGTTGCTTTGCAGTTTGGTCCCTGCACTTCTGATAAACTTCGAGGAACCTCATAAAATTACAAAAATATGTCTCAAAAATACCATGATCTTCCTACTACTTATCAATCCAACATATACTCAAAATTACATCAAAACTACTCTAAAATACATTAAAACAAGGATAAAATGTCTAGAAAATTAGGGAATTACATATAGTGAAATCCGCCACATCAAATTCCCCCACGCTTAGACCATTACTCGTTCCTGAGTAATATCCTATCCCCACTCTAAGCACCGATCTAAACAGATAGCATGGGAGAAAAATGACCCCTAATCTCCTCTACTCCACCAATCCATGTCAGTCAAAAACAATACAAAATATAAATGCTTCCGTCTCCTTATCACTCCAGAAAATCAAATATACATCAATGGCCTTAGCCCGATACAAACTCCCATAATAATAACGTATCCGGACTAAAGCACACACATAAAAGCCTAGGGGAACTAAAAATATCCTAAGTTTCCCCCACGCTAGTCTCACACTACTCTCGCCCTCGTAAAAATAAGAAGTTGATGCCTGGAAATTGTTTCTGGACATAACTTACCTCGTGAAAGCACCAACGCCCCCTTATTACTCCAAGAGAGAACGAGGGTTTCTATCCTAATCATCTCTAACCGAGCCTCCTACACCAAGTATGAAAATTCTAACCCGAGACTCCACACCCCCCTTATGACGCCAATACCGGTGAACTAACAGATAGAAAGTATTTCACTCACTCACCTTTTGTCTAGGTGCCATTTTCGGTTTTCACCTAGCCTCTCATTTTTTTTCATTTTTTCTTTTAATTTTTTTTTAACACACCCTCTCCTTTTGCCTAAGTGCCCTCTCGGATTTTCACTTAGCCTTTCAATTTTTTTTTTTAATTTTTTTTTTGAAAAGAAATCAAGAAAAACAACTATAAAAATCCCCACCCCCTCACTAAACAATGCATAGTCTCATATGCATCAATACAAGTATAAAACAAAAAAGAAAGGGATAGGGATACCTTTCGGGACTACTGAGGTGGTAGAAACAAATCTGGCCCCCATGATGGTCCTTAGCTCGAGCTACTCCCAAATTGTTGTTGATTATGGGTGAATATTGGCCCATTTTCAAGGGTTTGAAGGTGTAGGGCTAAAATGAAATTAGGTAGAAAATGGGGGAGATAAGCTTCGATTGAAAATTTAGGGGCCAAAGTGGAAAACTGGAAAAATAAGGAGAAAAATTGGTTTTAGAAAGTTTAAGGCAAAAGTGAAAATTTGGGAAAAGGAGGGGCCAAAATGAAAAATATGGAAGTTTATGGGCTAAACTGCAAAATATTTTGAAGAAGATGGGCTGCAGAAGAAAATTGGCTGGCCGGCCATTCAAGATGGGCCTGGCCAAGGTTTTGGCCCATGGCCGAGGGAAATGGGGCAAGTGGCTGGGTCCTTTCGTTCGTCTCGAAAGTACCTTTTTTTTTTTTTTTTTCAGGCTTCTATTTTTTTATACTGGCCCAATTTATTTATTTTTTTTACAGCGCTTTTTTTTGTTTTTTTTGTTTTTGTGATGCGTACGCAAGAGGTTGTGTGAGGCGAGCACCTCACAGGCAGCAACTTGGCCAAAAAAAATTTCCAAAGAGGCGGCCGCATGGTTCATATTAAGGCGGGCGCATCATGCTTTGAAAAATTTGGTCCATCCTTCCTTCTATTGCTGAGGCTGTCGCCTCATGAATTATGGGGAGGCCGCCTGGCTTCCAAAATATTTTTTTTTTCAACGAAGAAATTAGGCACAGTTTTGCTTCCGTCTTCACTGTTTTTAACTGCATAACACTACAATACAAAAACCTCAGTAGCACCAATTCTACATATAAAGGGCAAATCTCGGTGCGTCAAGCGCTCCCCGCCAAGCGGGGGTTGGGAGAGGGAGCCATTTGTTAGAGCCTTCCCCTGACAATTGCCAAGAGGTTGTTCGCCAAGGTTCGAACCCGTGACCTTATGATCACCAAAGGAGCAACTTAACTGTTGCGCCAAGGCTCATCCTCACCAATTCTACATATAAAAAAATAAATATAAAAAGACATAAAAACAAAGAAATTTTCGGGTTGCCTCCCAGTAAGCGCTTTTGGTTAAGGTCGTTAGCCCGACCGGATTCCCACTTTCAATGGGGATTCGAGGTGGCCACCTTGTTTTTGGTCTTAACTTTTCTTTCCTTGGCCATCCTCGCACCTTCTCGACCACAAATATCCATGACTTTCCACACATAAGTACCTTTCTTAGCACACGGGGTCTTAGCCTGATGGTTAGAGTTCATGGCTTCCAACCTGGAGGTCATGGGTTCGATTCCCCCACCAGTGGTTAGAGGGAATGACATTGCCCTCCCTAGCATAGCTAGGCGCCTCTATGAAGTGCATCAAGGGGGGAGCGGTGAAATGTGTTGATCCCCTTTAAAAAAAAAAAAATAAATAAGTACCTTTCTTAATTAAATCGGGTGAAGCCCAAGAAATTTTTGTGGCCTTTTTCTTGGCCTTTATCTTTTTCTTCTTGTTCTTGGGTACCTCCATTGAAATTCTTGTGGCCTTTTTCTTGACCTTTTTTTTCTTTTTCTTTTCCTTTGGGACCTCTTCCCCAAACTCATTCGGTGCCTTGGTCTTACCAACATCAAGCACATCAGCAAGACCCAACACCACCTCCTTCATCTCATCAGAAAGATCAAATTCTAACTCTACACATCCTAAAACATTCTCCAACACAGATTTCATGTCATCAAAAATATTAAACTCCATTTGTTGTCCATGACACTCCATAGTCAAACAAGGTTAAGAAAAATATGACATAAAAAAAAAATTAACAAAATGGAAACAATAAAAAGAAATAGATTAAGAAACAGAATAAGTCCTTAAACAATTACACCGTTCCCCGGCAACGGCGCCAAAATTTGGTAGGCTTAGTCGAACACCTACTAAATTAAACCGGGACTCGGCCACAAGAATGTAGCAAAGGTAAGTCCAGGGTCGAACAACTGAAGAACGGTTATTGATTACGAACTAGTCACACACAAATGGGGGGTTTGATTGTTGATGAATTAATTCTTAAAAACAGAAATTAAACTGACTAAGAGTAAAAACAATAATTTAGAGACACTTTAGATTTGATTCCGTCCCCACCTAATTAGCCAATTATCATTGATATCTCTTTTCAATGTCACCCTATTCACTTGATCACAAGATCTGTTTCAATCTCTGTTTCTTCTTTCAGAATAGTTACTAGCAGTGGCACACTCACTAGTAACCCTAATTAATAAATTAATCTAACTGGCACAGTCTAGATCACAGAATTAATTGATGAACGGTTTAAGAAACTAAGATCAAGAATGCTTTCTATGATTATTTCACACAGATAATCATCTAATTTTACCCACTTCACAATTTACCATGACACATGCATAAATCGTAAAGATGCTACTCATGAATTTCATACACTGACACAGTCATAGAAAACTCTAGCTAAGATTCATAAAAAGAACTAGTGAATTGATCAGGTTTACAAACCCTAGTTATAAATCTAAAATAAACACAAGTAAGATTATGAATAGGGATAACCAGATTGAAAAGAAAAATACCTCAAATTGATAAAAAGGGGTTCAAGAAATCAAACCCAAAGCAATGAATTTAAGCTTCCATGGAGGAATTCAAATCTCTCTAGGGAAAAGTAATAATCTCGATAACCCTAAAAGTAAAACTAAAAAGAGTATATATACTCCCTCAAATAATACTAACCTAAATCTAATAATAAAAAAATAAAGAAAAAGGGAAATAGAAGTTTTAAAATAACGTTAACATTAAATCACTCAGCCATGGTCCACTGATTCCACGCCACTGCCTCGGTCCATGCATTTTTTTTACTTGGTCAACGCGCCTCACAGCCTTGGACTCACGTGCAGCTTGAAAGCTCCATTAATTAAGTGTCTTTATTCCCAAACTTCAATTGGGTCCTCCAAATTCCCACAATTTCCTTCTAGTTACTGAACTTTGTTGCTTTGTAGTTTGGTCCCTGCACTTCTGATAAACTTCGAGGAACCTCATAAAATTACAAAAACATGTCTCAAAAATACCATGATCTTCCTACTACTTACCAATCCAATATATACTCAAAATTACATCAAAACTACTCTAAAATACATTAAAATAAGGATAAAATGTCTAGAAAATTAGGGAATTACATATAGTGAAATCCGCCACATCAAATTCCCCCACGCTTAGACCATTTTTCGTTCCTGAGTAATATCCTATCCCGACTCTAAGCACAGTTCTAAACAGATAGCATGGGAGGAAAATGACCCCTAATCTCCTCTACTCCACCAATCCATGTCAGTCAAAAATAATACAGAATATAAATGCTTCCGTCTCCTTATCACTCCAGAAAATCAAATATACATCAATGGCCTTAGCCCGATACAAACTCCCATAATAATAACGTATCCGGACTAAGGCACACACATAAAAGCCTAGGGGAACTAAAAATGTCCTAAGTTTCCCCCACGCTAGTCTCACACTACTCTCACCCTCGTAAAAATAAGAAGTTGATGCCTGGAAATTGTTTTCGGACATAACTTACCTCGTGAAAGCACCAACGCCCCCTTATTACTCCAAGAGAGAACGAGGGTTTCTATCCTAATCACCTCTAACCGAGCCTCCTACACCAAGTATGAAAATCCTAACCCGAGACTCCACACCCCCTTATGACGCCAATACCGGTGAATTAACAGATAGAAAGTATTTCACTCATTCACCTTTTGCCTAGGTGCCATTTTCGGTTTTCACCTAGCCTCTCATTTTTTTTTTCATTTTTTCTTTTATTTTTTTTAACACACCCTCTCCTTTTGCCTAAGTGCCCTCTCGAATTTTCACTTAGCCTTTCAATTTTTATTTTTTTTATTCTTTTTTGAAAAGGAATCAAGAAAAACAACTATACAAATTCCCACCCCCTCACTAAACAATGCATAGTCCCATATGCATCAATACAAGTATAAAACAAATAAGAAAGGGATAGGGATACCTTTCGGGACTACTGAGATGGTAGAAACAAATCTGGCCCCCATGATGGTCCTTAGCTCGAGCTACTCCCAAATTGTTGTTGATTATGGGTGAATATTGACCCATTTTCAAGGGTTTGAAGGTGTAGGGCTAAAATGAAATTAGGTAGAAAATGGGGGAGATAAGCTTGGATTGAAAATTTAGGGGCCAAAGTGGAAAACTGGGAAAATAAGGAGAAAAATTGGTTTTAGAAAGTTTAAGGCAAAAGTTAAAATTTGGGAAAAGGAGGGGCCAAAATGAAAAATATGGAAGTTTATGGGCTAAACTGCAAAATATTTTGAAGAAGAGGGGCTGCAGAAGAAAATTGGCTGGCCGGCCATTCAAGATGGGCCTGGCCGAGGTTTTGGCCCATGGCCGAGGGAAATGGGGCAAGTGGCTGGATCCTTTCGTTCGCCTCGAAAATATTTTTTTTTCTTTTTTTTCAGGCTTCTATTTTTTTATACAGGCCCAATTTTTTATTTTTTTTTACAGCGCTTTTTTTGTTTTTTTTTATGATGCGTACGCAAGAGGTTGTGTGAGGCGAGCACCTCACAGGCAGCAACTTGGCCAACAAAATTTTCCAAAGAGGCGCCCGCATGGTTCATATTGAGGCGGGCGCATCATGCTTTGAAAAATTTGGTCCATCCTTCCTTCTGTTGCTGAAGCTGTCGCCTCAT
Source organism: Adenophora triphylla var. japonica (assembly GCA_022495995.1). NCBI lineage: Eukaryota > Viridiplantae > Streptophyta > Magnoliopsida > Asterales > Campanulaceae > Adenophora > Adenophora triphylla. The sequence goes on along the minus strand of JAFEMH010001963.1, from coordinate 323,158 downwards.
GAATTATGGGGCGGCCGCCTGACTTCCAAAATATTTTTTTTCAACGAAGAAATTAGGCACTGTTTTTCTTCCGTCTTCACTGCTTTTAACTGCACAACACTACAATACAAAAACCTAAGTAGCACCAATTCTACACATAAAAAAAATAAATATAAAATATAAAAAGACATAAAAACAAAGAAATTTTCGGGTTGCCTCCCAGTAAGCGCTTGTGGTTAAGGTCGTTAGCCCGACCGGATTCCCACTTTCAATGGGGATTCGAGGTGGCCACCTTGTTTTTGGTCTTAACTTTTCATCCCTTGGCCCTCCTCGCACCTTCTCGACCACAAATACCCATGACTTTCCACACATAAGTACCTTTCTTAATTAAATCGGGTGGAGCCCAAGAAATTTTTGTGGCCTTTTTCTTGGCCTTTATCTTTTTCTTCTTGTTCTTGGGTACCTCCCAAGAAATTCTTGTGGCCTTTTTCTTGACCTTTTTTTTTCTTTTTCTTTTCCTTGGGGACCTCTTCCCCAAACTCATTTGGTGCCTTGGTCTTACCAACATCAAGCACATCAGCAAGACCCAACACCGCCTCCTTCATCTCATCAGAAAGATCAAATTCTAACTCTACACATCCTAAAACATTCTCCAACACAGATTTCATGTCATCAAAAACATTAAACTCCATTTGTTGTCCATGACACTCCATAGTCAAACAAGGTTAAGAAAAAGATGACATAAAAAAACCTTAACAAAAAGGAAACAATAAAAAGAAATAGATTAAGAAACAGAATATGTCCTTAAACAATTACACCGTTCCCCGGAAACGGCGCCAAAATTTGGTAGGCTTAGTCGCACACCTACTAAATTAAACCGGGACTCGGCCACAAGAATGTAGCAAAGGTAAGTCCAGGATCGAACCACTGAAGAACGGTTATTGATTACGAACTAGTCACACACAAATGGGGGGTTTGATTGTTGATGAATTAATTCCTAAAAACAGAAATTAAACTGACTAAGAGTAAAAACAATAATTTAGAGACACTTTAAATTTGATTCCGTCCCCACCTAATTATCCAATTATCATTGATATCTCTTTTCAATGTCACCCTATTCACCTGATCACAAGATTTGTTCCAATCTCTGTTTCTTCTTTCATAATAGTTACTAGCAGTGGCACACTCACTAGTAACCCTAATTAATAAATTAATCTAACTGGCACAGTCTATCACAAGATCTGTTTCAATCTCTGTTTCTTCTTTCAGAATAGTTACTAGCAGTGGCACACTCACTAGAAACCCTAATTAATAAATTAATCTAACTGGCACAGTCTAGATCGCAGAATTAATTGATGAACGGTTTAAGAAACTAAGATCAAGAATGCTTTCTATGATTATTTCACACAGATAATCATCTAATTTTACCCACTTCACAATTTATCATGACACATGCATAAATCGTAAAGATGCTACTCATGAACTTCATACACTGGCACAGTAATAGAAAACTCTAGCTAAGATTCATAAAAAGAACTAGTGAATTGATCAGGTTCACAAACCCTAGTTATAAATCTAAAATAAACACAAGTAAGATTATGAATAGGGATAACCAGATTGAAAAGAAAAAAACCTCAAATTGATAAAAAGGGATTCAAGAAATCAAACCCAAAGCAATGAGTTTAAGCTTCCACAGAGGAATTCAAATCTCTCTAGGAAAAAGTAATACTCTCGATAACCCTAAAAGTAAAACTAAAAAGAGTATATATACTCCATCAAATAATACTAACCTAAATCTAATAATAAAAAAATAAAGAAAAAGGGAAATAGAAGTTTTAAAATAACATTAACATTAAATCACTCAGCCATGGTCCACTGATTCCACGCCACTGCCTCGGTCCATGCATTTTTTTACTTGGTCAACGCGTCTCACAGCCTTGGACTCACGTGCAGCTTGAAAGATCCATTAATTAAGTGTCTTTATTCCCAAACTTCAATTGGGTCCTCTAAATTCCCACAATTTCCTTCTAGTCACTGAACTTTGTTGCTTTGCAGTTTGGTCCTCCAAAAATATTATGATCTTCCTACTACTTACCAATCCAACATATACTCAAAATCACATCAAAACTACTCTAAAATACATTAAAATAAGGATAAAATGTCTAGAAAATTAGGGAATTACATATAGTGAAATCCGCCACATCAGTGACGCAGTTTCTCAAGTTGAATACTCGAGAATCATTGGAAGTTTAATGTACTTGATGAGTTGTACTAGACCAGATATTGCTTACACGGTTAACAAATTGAGTCGGTATACAAGTAATCCTGGAGCAGAACATTGGAATGGTATAGTGAAAGTACTAAGGTACTTAAGATATACTCGAGATTATGATTTTACACTATACTAGATATCTAGCGGTAATTGAAGGGTATAACGATGCTAATTGGATATCCGATATAAAAGACTCAAGGTCTACGAGCGGATTTGTATTCACATTAGCAAGAGCAGCTATATCATGAAAATCTTCTAAACAAACGGTTATAGCTAGATCCACGATGGAATCTGAGTTTATAGCGTTAGAAAAATGTGGTGAAGAAACCAAATGGCTACGCCAATTTATAGAAGATATTTCAAGATGGACGAAGCCCGTGCCATAAATATGTATACATTGTGATAGCCAATCAGCGATTGGAAGGGCACACAATCATATGTATAATGGTAAGTCTAGACACATTCGTCGAAGACATAATACCATTAGACAACTACTCTCAACTGGAACAATATCCATTGACTATGTTAAGTCAAAGGAAAATTTAGCGGATCCGTTAACCAAATGGTTAAATAGAGAGTTAGTTGAAAGCTCGACGAGGGGAATGGGACTTAAGCCTCTGAAAAGTTAAACACAGCGGAAAACCCAATCTAGATGACTGGAGATCCCAAGAACTAGATTCAATGGGACCACCTAACTGTTAAAAGACTTGTAGCGTCACTGTGGGGGAATCAACCCCAAGTCCATTCCTATTAGTGACATCCCGAAAGGACAAGGATAAGCTTATGGCTTTTAATGATTCTTACGCGTCGAAAATTCGAGCGGGATAATACGGGTTACCTTTAAGAAATCACCTATGTGAGAGAGAAGTGGGGCCGCTTCGAGGAGAATTGTGTGAGGCTCAATTCTGAGACCCTCTCGCAGAACCAGGCATATGTTCAGGGCCATGATTGAACATAGCTATGAGAATTGAAGTATGTTAGGACGATACTTGTGTCAAGCATATGATCGATTACACAAAAAGCATAACGATTCAAGGACATCGCGTCTATCGATTTGCGAGTAGTGTAAATATGCTTGTACGAGCGAAGATTCAATGGGCATTCCCACATCTTCGTATGCAAGTTTTTGTCTGCCGAACTTTATCACCAATTCCGCATTATTCCTTCATGTGGGGGATTGTTGAAAAAAAGTGTGTTTTGAAGGAAATAATGAGTTATTTTCTTAATTAGTTATTTTGTCAAAATGACAAATTGATTGTTTGATTGTGTTCTACTCCATGAGTACATTGAAATCATATATTCATTTGTCTAAAATGGTGAGAAATGAATGAGATATTAAGGCTCAAAGTAAATGGGTTGGAAAGGGGAAATGTGGTTATCCCACATTGAAAAAAGATGGAAAAGTGGCCTAGTTTATATACTCCTACACTTTAGTAGGGAGTAAGATTGTGGTACATAGAGGCTCTCTCTCGCGCATAGGTGCGCAGGGGGTGCAAATTATGGACCAAAATAGGCTTTGGGCTACCGAACTCATGTGCATGCGCGTCCTGCGGACACGAATGTAGCCCCGAAATAGCCTGCGAGCCCACTTTTTGCAATTTTTTTCAAACCCACGAGGCTGCCAATGAGGCAGACGCATGGACCTGACCCATGCGGACGCCTGGAGTGCAGAACAGGCTGCCCAGTTAAACCAAAGCGAGGCGGGCGCTTGGACCATTGCGATGCGGCCGCCTGGACGCCAGTAGGTGATGCCCCGTTGGAGCACCTACGAGGTGGGCGCCTGGGTGGGTTCGAGGCAGGCGCCTCGTTCCCAGCAGCTGAATACGTTGAAACTATTCCAACGCCAAAAATGTGCCTAAATGCTGTGTAACTGCCACAGGGAATTCAAAAAGCTATTGATTGTGTAAATAATGGCATTGATGAAGAAAATTAAAACTTTGTTTTAATTTTTTGGACAGTTTTTCCTTTGGGAAATATATAAATTGAAGGACACAACAAAGGAAAAAACACACAGATTTCCAAAAATCCTCTCATCTCCATTTTGTTGCATATTGAAAAAATCTTTCCCTTAGCCTCCTGCATAGTGCATTTGTGGTGATATCGTCCAAGCATTGACTTCAGTTTGCCGGAGGTATTATTGTGCAACCACCGTCCGGTTGATCCGTTTCATCTTGGGAGGCAATCGTTCCATTCAATCTCAAGCACAACGTGGTGAGGGAGCAAAATTTGTCTTTAAGTAGAGTGTGATTTCACACTACTCTGGACGTTAACGACAATTCCTTTTTCTTTTCTTTTCTTGTATATTAGAGGGAACAATTAGCTATGTAAGAAGTTGGTTGGATTCATAAATAAATAAATTGAGAGAGGTAGAGATTAAGTTACTGTGAAGCTCTTGTAGCCAGCGTGTGACACTATCAAAAGTAGTGTGGCGTGAAATATCATAGACAATGAGAGCACCGACAGCGCCACGGTAGTAAGCAGAAGTAACGGCACAGAATCGCTCTTGGCCAGCGGTATCCCAAATCTGAGCCTTCACCTCCTTGCCATCGATATCCATACTCTGAGTCTGAAATTCGACACCGATTGTAGCCTTGGAGTGCACATTGAACTCGTTTCTAGCGTACCGAGTCAGGAGGTTTGATTTCCCGATGGCCGAATCACCGATTATTACTACCTTGAAAAGGTACTCTTCTCCGCCTTCATCCTCCGACGAGTCCATCGATCAATATTATCTATCTCTGGAGATTTCAATAAAGTGTGTGTGGGAGAGAGAGAAGTTGAAAACAGAAAGGTAGGGGGCCAGGACATGGGGGCAGGAAGGAAGGAGAAAGGCTGGCAGCCTCTGTCTGTTACTAGTAATTTATTACAACCCCCACCATACACGTTCTCGGCTTTCCTTTTTCCCCCTCTCTTATTTAAACAACTAATAGTACATGCCCGTGTTCAAGGTCACGTTTTTTTTTCTTTCAATTTTTTTTTAATTTAAAATTTTTTTTTTTTTAAAGGGCAAAATGGAAAAGGGACAAAATAGTGAGGATAAAATGAGAATTTCACCAGACGAAACTGTTCATAGAACTGTTCCTAGGCTTAGGTGGACAGGTTGCATTTATACTATAGATTTTAACACCCGTAATATAAGAATTATTATAGCTATAAAGATAAATTAGTGGGTAGCCCGTGTTTCGCACAAAAAATTAATTTGTCATTTTTTATATTACTTATTTTATCTTTTTATTTGATAAAGTAGCATGACATTTTTTTTGGTGATATAAATCTATTTTATATCAATCAAAATATCTACATTTATAAATTCAGGAGATTTTTTTCTTTTAGCCTTTGTTGTATATAGTTTGTACTTATTATGACAATTGAAATTTGAATAATAACAATGAATTATTATTGTAATTAGTTAACTTCTAATTTTATAGAAGATTGAATTAATAATATTAAATATCTTTGATAATTAATGATTTTATACTACATATACATATTATGATTAGTAAATATAATTAGAAAGTTATATGAGAATAGTGATCTGGTATAGTAAACTTAATACCTAATATTTATCAAATACGGAGTATAGTAACTATTAAATTAAATATTAATAGTTACCCTATTTATAATAACTAATATTGAAGCATTATCTAAGATATTCTAATATATTAAAAATTAATTTTTCTAATTAATGTTATATTTAACTAATAATATTAGCTTATATTAAACTAAATGATAATAATTACCCTATATAATTAATATTATGATTAACTAATATTATTAATAATAATAATAGTTAACATATACTCCCCCCGTCCCAGTAGAAACTGCACAGTTACTGTTTGCGCGGGGATTAAGGAAAAAATAATGATATAAATGTTGTGAGTGTAAAAGTAAAATAGAAGAGAGAATGAGTGGAGGAAATAGTAAATTATAATGATGTTGTGAGTATTAAAATAATGTAGGAGAGAGAATGAGTGAAGGGAATAGTAAATATTTTTTGCCATTTTAGGAAGTGTGCAATTTGTAATGAGACGCCCAATAAGGAAAGTGTGCAGTTTGTAGCGGGACGGAGGGAGTATTAACTATTGAGTCTTTTCCACTTTCACTTTGCTCCATTAGTTATATGTTTTCTTCTATAATATAATTTCATTAGTACATAAAGATTAGATGAAAGTGTATATGATTTAAATTAATAATCATTAACTATCATTAGTAGAATTTATTATAAATAACGTTTTAGATATGTAAACATTTAGGTTAATTGTATTTAGTTAGTGGCTCTTTAGATTACATCTTAATATGTGTTACTTATAACTTATAATATGTCTTTATTACATATTATCTCTTTGCATAGCAATAAGTTATCTAATAAAATTATTAGTTAATTGCAAGAATGTAAATAGTTGCATACGAATGAAAAGACATATGACATGGAAGCTTGAGAAATTAGATAAAACCATTCAGGCCTTATGTGTCATCATCAGATTTAGTACTTTAAAATAATATAGTATAGATTTAGTTTTCAGCAATAATTACTTGATGACTTTTTATATTCCTCATCAATCATCTTTATTTAATTTTTTTTGTAACTCTTTTTACTAATACCTTTGATTATCTCCATTTATCACTAAATTTGTATTTAGTTTTCATCAATTATTATTTGATAAGATTATTTGACATATTCGTTAAGTTCACCGTGATAGTTATAGTAATTGTTATATTTAACTAATAATATTAATTTATATTAAACTAAATGATAATAGTTACCCTATATAATTACTATTATGATTAACTAATACTATTAATAATAATAGTTAACATATACAGTCACTATTATAATTAACTAATAATAGTAATAATAATAGTTAATCTATATAGCAACTATTATAATTAACTAATAATAATAATAGTGATAGTTAACCTATATAGTAATTATTATGATTAATTAATATAAATATAGTAATTTTAACCTATATAGTAGCTATTATGATTAACTAATACTACTAATATTAATGTTAACCTAGTAACTATTATAATTAACTAATACTATTAATAGTAATTGTTAACATATATTAACTATTATGATTAACTAATACTATTAATAGTAATATTTAACATGAGTATATAGTAACTATTATAGTTAACTAATACAATTAATAGTATTAGTTAACTTATATCGTAACTATTATAGTTAACTAATACTATTAATAGTAATAGTTAACATATATAATAATTATAGTTAACTAATACAATTAATAGTAATAGTTAACTTATATAGTAACAATTATAGTTAACTAATGCTATTAATAGTAATAGTTAACATATATAGTAACTATTATAGTTAGCTAATACAATTAATTGTAATAGTTAACTTATATAGTTAACTAATACTATTAATAGTAATAGTTAACCTATATAATAATTATTATTATTAGCTAATAAGGAGAATATCAAGAGTCTTTGAATTTTGGAATGATGATGATGTGACTTCTCAAAAAGCAAGAGTTTGCCTAAACATGTCTACGTGGCAAATTTTTAGGCCTCCTCACCAACTTTAATATATATACTCCTTCCGTTCCAAATTCGAACAGACACTTATTTCCCTTTGGTCTGTCTAATTAAGTGTGAACTACCAAAAATGGAAAAGGTTTTAATATTTTATATTCTCCATACCCCATCCACTCATTAACTCCACTCATTCTCTACCATACAATTTATTCAACCAACCTACTATTTACTCCACTCATTCTCTCTCTTCATTTTCTATCACACATTTTCATTATCTTAATAATATTTCTTAATCGGCGTGACTTGATCAATGTTACACACTTGGATGGGCGGAGGGAGTATATATATAGAAATTTATGTTTTAAATTAATTTTCTGTAATTTCCAATTATTTATAATAGTTATTCCAACGCAAATAACCTAACAGGTTCAATTCCACCAAGCCTATCGAATTGCAGATACCTCCAATATCTGGATCTGTTAATGAATGTCCTCAGTGGAAAAATACCCAAAGAAATTCTTAGCTTCCCAGTCTAGGAAAACTCGTAAACTTTTCTTGGAACTCTTTAAGTGGTTCTTTGCCCTTTGAGATTGGCAACTTGAAGATGGTGCAAGGTTTAGATATCTCTAGGAACAAACTCACAGGAGAAATTCCATCAAATATTGGTGGTTGCTCAAACTCGTTGTACTTGGACATGTCTAGAAACTCATTTCAAGGACCGGTCCCAAGCTCTTTGTCCAAATTGAAAGGAATAGAGTACATTGATCTTTCCTCGAACCATTTATCTGGTGCGATTCCTTCTCTAATTGGGACTCTTCAATACCTCACTCTCTTGAATCTTTCTGTTAACAATCCTCAGGGTGAGGTCCCAAATAAAGGAATTTTTCTTAACACGTCTGGAGTTTTCTTGACCGGAAATTCTGAGCTTTGTGGTGGAATATCAGCCTTACAGCTACCAAAATGCTATGTTTCGAGGAGCCACTCTGGTAAATCAAAAAGGATTCTTATTGTGGCACTTTCTACCTCAGCAGCTATTTCCATGCTCTTTTTTATTGCGGTCCTTGTTTTTTTATCAATGAAGAGGAAAAGGCAGCAATCTCCAGCAGATACAAATGTGTTGTCTTTTGATGGTCTTTATAGGTACTCTTACTATGATCTGAAAACTGCAACAAACGATTTCAGTGCTGATAATTTGATAGGAAGGGGGAGTTTTGGAGATGTTTACAAAGGCGTTTTAGGGGACGGAACTATTGCTGCTATCAAAGTTCTCGACATGGGTCAAAAGGGAGCTCTTAAGAGCTTTAAGGCAGAATGTGAAGCCCTTAGAAATATTCGCCACAGGAATCTACTCAAGATCATGAGTGCTTGCTCTACTCCAACCTTCAAGGGATTGGTTCTACAGTTCATGCCTAATGGGAGCCTCGAAACGTGGATTCATTCAGAGAATCATCAAAGGCTAAGTCTAAGACAGCGATTAGATATAACTGTAAATGTTGCAGCTGCAATGGAGTACCTCCATCATGGTTGTGTAAATCCAGTAGTTCATTCTGATCTCAAGCCGAGTAATATTCTCCTTGATCAGAACATGGTGGCCCATGTTGGAGACTTTGGACTTGCAAAAATGTTTCACGGAACAGCTACGAATGATATTATCAGTAGCAGCATTGGATTGAAAGGATCCATCGGCTACATAGCACCAGGTACAAGTTCATAGTTTCTTTAAAAAAAAAAAAAAAAAAAAAACTGAATGTTTTTTGTAATATTCAACTGATTCATAGGATTAAATCTTTAAACTTACATGTTTCTAACATGGTCCCATGTATGGATTCAGAGTATGGTATTGGAGGGCAAGTTTCAACGAAAGGAGACGTTTACAGTTATGGGATACTTGTACTCGAGATGATGACTGGGAGGAGGCCAACAGAAGAGATGTTCAATGGTGAACTTAATCTTCAGAAATGGGTGAAAGCTGCAGTTCCCGACCGGCTGACAGAGATTCTTGATGATGAACTGTTAGATAAGAAATCTAGCGCCATTCCCTTGGCTTCTGTAACAGAAATTGGTTTGAAGTGTGCCAGCGACAGTCCTGAAGATAGACCGGAAATGAACGTGGTCTCTCCAATGATTAAAAGAAGTATCAACATGATCTACGACTCAGCTTCTGCTTACATCTAGGATTCTATTAATTGCGTGCAACAAAAGATGTTGAGAACTGTTTTATTTCATACTCCCTCTGTCCCGGAATAAATGTCGCACTTTCCATTTTGGCTCGTTCAGGAATAAATGTCAGTGTTTTCAAATATGGAAAGTGACTTAGTGCAATTTTATCATTGTACAAGTAATGTACAAATTAGTAAAGTCAATTGCGACATTTACTATGGGACGGAGAGAGTATATGACATATATGAAGTTTAATGGAACAAGTCAATGATTAGTATGTTGCTTAATCAAATAAAACAATTCAGACTCTTGCTTATTATATACTCTGTTGGCATTGACATTTTCATTAAGCAACAATATTATTTAAGATCATTCCAGGGTCATCGGAAATTCATTCTTCTCCATCACCACAAATACAATGTCAAATATTGAGAAGATAATTCAGTTACCAAACTCATTTCACTATCCAAAAAAATGGCCTGAATTGGTTGGTCTTACAGCAGAGGAAGCAGTGGAGGCAATAAAGGCCGATATTCCAACTCTCCGTATTGAAGTTCGCCATATGAACTCACCTCTGCAGCAGAACTTAGTTTACAGTCGAGTCAGAGTCTTGGTCAACAGCTTCAACCGTGTGGCCATTGTCCCCGAAATCGGTTAAGCCTCATAATTTTCTGCCAATTTTCTTGATTGATTCCTTGTTACTTTCAATTTGAATAAATCCTCTGTTTTTCTGTCTTTTATGTTGTGTAAAGAGTCAACTACTTGTTCATCTTAATACTAAATCCACGTTTTTCATTTTACTTTTATTCTTTGATTATTTCTCTCAGATTAAAGTTCATCATTTATATTATGATTATAATGTTGAAATCACAACCCTGCTCTTCTCTAGAAGCTTCATGATTTCCCCCAATTTTCTAGGGTTCTTGAAAGCCCTAGATGTTTAGCTAAAGAAAAAATCTGGAATCTTCTTTGATTGAAACCAAGAGCACAACAAGGAGATTTATGGATGTTGAGTATGACCTAGAAAGCACAAGAAAGAAGGAGAAATTATTCACCAACCTGGAAGAAATCTCTGGAAGAATCAAGTCTTCTTCACCGGACTTAAATTGCACCGCCATGGATGGAAGCTTCGAGATGCAACGCGAAGTAATCTTCACCGACTAAAGAGAAGTATAAATAGGAAGTTGGGGTTCTCATTTTGGTCATTCCCAGCACAACGCAAAACAGATTGTGAAAGATCAGGTCTCTTGAGTTGAGTTGTGATAGTGTGGGGTGAGGTACGTAGAGAGATTACTATACACTACTAAAGTGCATTTGTAGTTGTGCTTAGAGTGCTTGTACATTGTAATTGTACAAAGTGTTTAAGTAATAATAATAGAATTATTATTATTACTTGTGGTTCGTGAATTCGGGTACCAAAAGTCAACAATTTGGTATCAGAGCGGTACGATCCGGGATCGTGGGAACCACTGTTGCAGGGACGTTACGAGTTCGGTGCGCTATCCGGGATAGTGAAGCAAGTTGGTCCGGACCTCGCTTACTTGATGAACACGTGGAAGAAGTGTATCAAGTCACCATGACAGATATTATTGGCACAACTTCCGGCATGGAGAGACTGAATGAGTACAACTATCGTGATTGGCGAACATGTATGAAGTCCTACCTTAAAGGACAGGACTTATGGAATATTGTAGACGGCACGGAGACCTCACCGCCCGAGAACAATACGGAGCAGCTCCGCAAATGGGAAATTAAAGCAGGGAAGGCTTTATATGCAATCAAGACGACTATCGACAAAAGTATGCTCGCACGCATTGAAGATATCGAGGTGCCAAAAGAAGCGTGGGATGCTTTGGCTGCTCTCTTCTCAAAGAAAAATGCTGCCCGACTACAGCTCCTGGAAAGAGAGCTTATGAATACGTCACAAGGTACGTATTCGGTCGCTGACTATTTCTTTAAAATCGAAACTTGTGCCGTGAAATAGAGCAATTGGATCCCACTTCAAAATCGGAGAAGATCGGATGCGTAGAATAATAATCAACGGTTTAAACCCCGAATATTCTACGTTTATCACGGCAATCCAAGGTTGGCCTGTACAACCGTCCTTAATAGATTTAGAAAATCTATTAGCCAACCAAGAAGCCCTTGCCAAGAAAATGGCGGGAGTATCATTAAAGAATACAGAAGAGGCACTTTTCAGCAACCGAAGAGGTCAACCACGGAAAAATAGTGGTACGTGGAAAAAACGTGAAGATGACAAAGAAAAGTCAAATGGGCAGCGTCAACGTAGTCACCAACCAGGGGAAGTTCAAGGACGCCCTCGTAAAGGGGAGCTCAAAGAACGCCAAGGCTATAGATCCCGGCCACAGGGGAATAGACGTGATGGTGACGAGTGCTACAATTGTGGCAAGAAGGGTCACTTTGCTCGGGATTGTCGATCGAGGAGAAGGTCGTTTGAAGGCAACGCGGTGACGTCAGGAGGTCATCAAGGAGATAACAGCGAGGAAGAGTGGGACCAAGAAGTGTCCTACGCAAGACGTATTCTTCCGGAAGCTTCTCGAGACGAGAACGACTTTAAAGAACGTTCTCAAGATAATGTAGGAAAGGTGACAACTGCAAGTGCCATCATGGAGGTTGAAGACCGAGCACTTGCCGCAACTACTCAGAAGCTAGTCGACTACAACAAGGATTGGATTGTCGACTCTGGATGCTCTAACCACATGACGGGAGATCAGGAGAAGCTTAGTTGCATGTCTGAGTACAAGGGATGTCGAGTTGTCGTGACAGCTAACAATTCGAGAATGCCAATAGCTCATATTGGCAAGACAAAGATCATGCCACGATTTAGTTCTCATCAAGTCCAGTTGCAGAACGTGTTTCACGTACCAGGCATGAAGAAGAATTTATTGTCTGTGTCTCAGTTGACGTCTCCAGGAAATTACGTCGTGTTTGGACCAAAGGACGTGAAGGTTTATAGAGACTTAAGGATTGATAGCAAACCGTTCATGGAAGGAAAAAGAGTGGAGTCTATTTACGTGATGTCAGCGGAGTCGGCATACGTAGATAAGACAAGGAAGAACGAGACTGCAGACTTGTGGCACGCACGGTTGGGGCATGTCAGCTATCACACGCTGAGGAAAATGATGGTCGAGTCAATGTTGAAAGGGCTACCATCTTTGGACATTCGGACGAGATACAATCTATCTGGATGTCAATACGGTAAGGCACATCAGTGCCTTATGATGAGTCAAAGTTCGTGAGCCAAAGAATCGTTGGACATGCGCACTCGGATGTGTTTGGCCGAGTCAAGCAACCATCTCAGCGGCATGAGATACATGGTGACGTTCATCGACGACTATTCACGTGACGTTTGGGTCTATTTTATGAAAGAAAAATCTGAAACTCTGGCCAAGTTTAAAGAATTCAAGGAAAAGGTGGAAAATGAGATTGGAAGGAGCATACGATGCCTGCGAACAGATAACGGTGGAGAATATATGTCGGAAGAATTTTCTCAATATCTTCGTGAGTGCAAGATTAGGCGACAATTGACGTGTCCAGGCACTCCACAACAGAACGGAGTAGCGGAAAGAAAGAACCGACATCTTGCAGAGACTTGTCGAAGTATGTTGCACGCCAAGAATGTTCCCGCACGGTTTTGGGCTGAATGCATGAAGACTGCGGCACATGTAATAAATAGGCTGCCACAAGCAAGGTTGGGGTTTGTCTCTCCTTTCCAGAAACTATGGCACACCAAGCCTATGGTAAGTCATTTTCGAGTCTTTGGTTGCGTGTGCTATGTCTTCGTACCGGATCACCTTCGATCAAAATTTGACAAGAAGGCTATAAGGTGCATATTCATTGGATACGACAATGAAAGAAAAGGATGGAAATGTTGTGACCCCACATCAGGTCGTTACCATGTATCCAGAAATGTGGTGTTTGATGAAGCATCATCTTGGTGGTCACCTCAACAAGCAACGCTTCCAGACTCGAAGGAGATAGAAGAAAAGTTGCAAGAAAAGTTCGTGGAGCAAACAAAGGAAGGAGAGTCGAGCAACCCGGAAGCTGTGAAAGTGCCGCCACTAGTTACTGAAGAGGAACAAGGGCCGACCTCTCCCATAGAATTTAATCAGCCGACAAGTCCATGGAGCACCGGTGTTCACAGAAGTCGAGAAGAACCGCCAAGTTCACAAGAAGAATCTAGAGAAGGTGGTGACGATGCAGAAACACAACAACATTCAGTAAGGAGGTCGAACCGTCAACGAAGACCAAATCCAAAGTATGCAAATGCTGCACTTACTGAAGATACCGGCATGACAGAACCTTCAACGTTTGAAGAAGCATCTCGAGATCCTAAATGGAGAAAAGCAATGGATGAGGAGATGACAGCACTCAAGCAAAATGAGACATGGGATTTGGTCCCGAAGCCCAAAGACGTAAAACCTATAACATGTAAGTGGGTTTACAAAGTAAAGACACGCCCTGATGGTTTAATCGAGCGATATAAAGCACGGTTAGTGGCTCGTGGGTTCTCTCAACAATATGGACTAGACTATGATGAAACATTTAGTCCCGTGGCGAAGATTACCACTGTTCGTGTGCTACTAGCATTAGCCGCTAGCAAGTCATGGAAACTTTGGCAAATGGATGTCAAGAATGCCTTCTTACATGGGGAAGTTGATCGAGACATCTATATGGAGCAACCACAAGGATATGAACGGAAGGACCGATTGGAGTATGTGTGCAAATTAAAAAAGGCTCTATATGGACTAAAGCAGGCACCCAGAGCTTGGTACGGAAAGATTGCAGAGTTTCTAGTTCAAAGTGGATATGTGTTGGCACCGTCAGATTCAAGCTTGTTTGTCAAGTACGAACAAGGAAAACTAGCTATTGTGCTAGTTTATGTGGACGATTTAATCATCACGGGGGATGATATGGATGAAATTCAAAGGACAAGGGAGAACTTGTCTGTCCGATTCCAAATGAAAGAGCTTGGAGAGCTAAAACACTTTCTTGGGCTTGAAGTTGATCATGATGAAGGAGGTTTGTTTCTATGCCAGCAAAAGTATGCTAAAGATCTCCTACAAAGATATGGGATGCTTGATTGTAAACCAATCTCCACCCCAATGGAAGTCAATGCAAAGTTATGTGCGGAAGAAGGCAAAGATCTTGAAGATGGGACGATGTACCGACAATTGGTAGGTAGCCTAATCTACTTAACCCTGACGAGGCCAGACATCGCATTTGCAGTGGGAGTAGTAAGTCGATTCATGCAAAAACCAAAGAAGCCACACTTGGAAGCCGTAAGAAGAATATTGAGATATGTAAAGGGAACAATCGACTATGGGCTTCTATATCAGAAAGGCAGATATCACAAAGTAATCGGCTACTGTGATGCAGTTACGCAGGAGATCATGATACCCGACGCTCAACGACGGGTATATGTTCGATCTTGGCTCGGGAGCTTGATCACATGGTGTAGCAAAAGACAATCAAGCTGTGTCATTGTCAACCACCGAAGCGAGTACGGTCTGCAGCAATGGCAGCTCAAGAAAGTACATGGTTGATGAAGTTATTGGAGGACCTACATCAACCAATCGATTATGCAGTCGAGCTACACTGTGATAACCAATCAGTTATTCATCTAGCCGAAAATCCAGTATTTCATGCTCGAAAAAAACATGTGGAAGTACACCACCATTTCATAAGGGAGAAAGTGCTACAAGGGAAGATACAAATGTGCCCGATCAAAACAGGGGACCAAATTGCAGATGTGTTCACTAAGAGTCTTAGTGCAAAGAAGTTCGAGGAGTTCAGAGAAAAACTAGGTATGACTACAAGGTCGAGAAGAGTCAGCGTTGAGGGGGAGTGTTGAAATCACAACCCTGCTCTTCTCTAGAAGCTTCATGATTTCCCCCAATTTTCTAGGGTTCTTGAAAGCCCTAGATGTTTAGCTAAAGAAAAAATCTGGAATCTTCTTTGATTGAAACCAAGAGCACAACAAGGAGATTTATGGATGTTGAGTATGACCTAGAAAGCACAAGAAAGAAGGAGAAATTATTCACCAACCTGGAAGAAATCTCTGGAAGAATCAAGTCTTCTTCACCGGACTTAAATTGCACCGCCATGGATGGAAGCTTCGAGATGCAACGCGAAGTAATCTTCACCGACTAAAGAGAAGTATAAATAGGAAGTTGGGGTTCTCATTTTGGTCATTCCCAGCACAACGCAAAACAGATTGTGAAAGATCAGGTCTCTTGAGTTGAGTTGTGATAGTGTGGGGTGAGGTACGTAGAGAGATTACTATACACTACTAAAGTGCATTTGTAGTTGTGCTTAGAGTGCTTGTACATTGTAATTGTACAAAGTGTTTAAGTAATAATAATAGAATTATTATTATTACTTGTGGTTCGTGAATTCGGGTACCAAAAGTCAACATATAATGCTTTTGATCAAGTCAATCTTTGAGGTTATGATTCTAGACAAACCATTAGCTCCGATACCATCCACTCTAAAAGCTTAATCTGTTAGAGAGGGGCTCGTAAAAGCTTAATCCGCTACAAATAATGATTTTCATGAAAAAATTATGATCACGGCCCAGCTAAGAACTCCAGAACTAAAATTCAGTAATCACTTAAAGAACATATAAAACTGAAAGAGGACTTGTGCAATACAATGGAAGCTTGGATTCAGGCCATGGAGGCTCTCAGCCTATAGATGGAGCATCAACAACACGGTTTTCGGAGTCAACAAAGATCCAAACACACGCTTTTGTTTGATATCCATCGTGAAGACAGAAGACAATTGCAGCAATTCAAAGACAAGATTTGGATTCTCTGAGCTTATAATCTTCATAGCTTCTTCTCCTGTAATTCCTACCAATTGTGGCCAACTCTTGGAAGTTGACGATTCATCGTCGTCTTCGAAATCTGGATACCCCAAAAGCTTGTGTAGGGGAAGTTGATCTTTCTTCTCCTCTTCCATGACCTTTTTTAAAAAAGATTGATCAGATGCAATGAGAAATACCCAAAAGAACTAGTATTATCCTGTATTAGTTTTCATAGAGAAGGTAGAGAGTTCAAATTCCGTTAAAAATATGTGTTAGCCTATTTATAATTATAAGCCAATTGAGATGTAGCCTAATTAACATTTTATCTGTCATTAAAAAAAATAAAAATCCTTTCTTTATAAAAAAGAAATGAGAAATCATTGCTTTGCTTTAAAGCAAGAAAAGAGTTGACTGTCTATGGAAACTTCCTTTTTTTTTTTTTTTTTTTTTTTTTTAAATTTCAACATTTTAATTTACAACATGGAGGCATCTTGATCCGGTCTTACAACAAGAAGGTGGGAATCTTAATTAATTATGTTTATTTAATTAATCAGTGTATGGTTTTAGAGTTGGTCTAATGAAAAACGCGTTTTTTCTGGCACTTAGAAAAAACGTGTTTTGTGTTTTCCCGTTTGTGCCAGTTCCAGTTTAACAAAGTGCCAGTATGACAAAGTGCCAATGCATGTGTAACAAAGTGCCAGTGAAAAAAGTGCCAGTACCAGTTTAACAAAGTGCCAGTGTAAACTGACACTGACACTTTGTTAAACTGACACTGACACTTTTTACACGGGCGCTTATATATACATGAACTGGCACTCTGTTACACTAACACTGGCACTCTGTTACACTAACACTGGCACTTTGTTACACTAACATTTTCGCTGGCTCTCAAAAACACAAGCACTGGCATTCAAAAACACATGCACTGACATTCAAAAACACATGCACTGGCACTCAAAAACACATACACTGGCACTCAAAAACACTGGTAATCATTTTTGCTGGCTCTTAAAAACACAAGCACTGGCACTCAAAACACATGAACTGGCACTCAAAAACACATACACTGGCATTAGTTTACACTAACACTGGCACATCAAATTCCTAACTCTGGCACATCAAATCCCCACAACAAATTCCCAAACTGGATCCTAGAAAACATCGCTTGAATAAATCCATGGTTAATTGCTTGCAGGTAGACGGAATCACCTGAAGCACAGCACTGCGTTTGGAACGAGACATGCGTCCACCATGTTCAGTGGCATTATGTCTCTACGCGTAGTAGAAAAAAGTCGTAAGTGGGAATACAGAGGTGATGCGCATAAACAAAACTGAAGGATGAATAGGAAAGTCTGTCCTAGCATCCCAAAATTAGATAACAATACTCCTATACTAGGGAATTCGAATTTCAATCAGATATGGAAATTGTTAAATTGATTGATAAAATTAGGGTTCCTGTTTCATTGTGATTGAGAGAGATTGGATTGGTGAGGAAGACGATTCTAATTGGAGAGATTGGAGAGAGAGAGAGATGGGCCTTTGGGTCGAGAGAGAGGTCAGGGAGAAGACGATTGAAAAAACCCGTTTTTTCAATTGTTTAGAAAAAACGCGTTTTTTACAAGTTTTTGGCATGATTTTAAATTTTGGCTAGCGTAATAGTTTTGGACTTGGTTACATAAGTTTCTATTTTTTTTCTCAAAATATTCTCTTTTAAAAAAGTATATCTCAAAATAACTCTTTCAAACTATTGACCAAGATGACTCATTTTTTGAAATTCGCTATACGGTTTAACGAGCTTATAATTTATCCGTTTAAACCCGCTACACGCTATAGCGAGATTAAATTTGCTTAATTTTATTTTAATATTTATGATATTATAAAAAAAAAACTAAAATTTAAACTAAATACTTGAAGTGAAGTGAAGTAGCAACTTCAATTTCAGCCCCACAAACAAACCCCCATACACACACACACCACAAAACTATTTTTCCGTATAACTTTAAATTACAAAATAAAAATATAAAAGTTATGTCTTAATTAATAAAGAAAACTATAAGGAAATATTATTTTTTTCATCTCAAATAAATAATTTAAAATGTACTTTTGTAAAAAAATCATTTTCTTCATTTCAAAAATGAATATTACTTTCGACTCAAAATGAATAACCAAAAAATAATACTATTTTTTTTGTCAAAAAAATGAACATTACTTCTTTTATCCCAATGAATATTTAAAAAAATAATACTACTTCATTCACCTCTAAAATTAATGTTTTAGTATCTTCGTCTGAAAATATGACATTAAGATGACATTAATTTTTGAGACAAATGAAGTAGTATTATTTTCTAAAATATTCATTGGAACGAAGGAAGGAAGTACTATTTTATTTAAACGAATTAGTATTCTTTAAAAAAATATTTCCTTCATTTCAAAAATAAATATTACTTTCGTATCAAATTAAATACTACTTTCTATATCCAAAAATAAATGAACATTATTTATAAACGAAATAAAAGTGATGGCCTAGACTCGATGTCTAAAACCCAACGTTTTCATCATTACAAATGTACGATTAATGAATGGGTCGACCCAGCTGCTACAATTCTATCGGCCCAAAGGTATAGATCAGTCAAATTAGCTTATTGTCCGACATTTATTGTTTCGACCTAGATTCGTGCGACATACGATCTCGTACTTTAACAATATCCGCTTAGCCAAGGCGCGAAGTTAGGTCGATCTCGACCAAACAAACACGTGCGTCTATCCACGACTCTATTCATAACCGTCTTCTACAATCACGGATAACGTTACGCGAGCATTATATACGTGATCCAAGGGATTCATAATGATCATATGGCACCATTATATATACCATATTATGTACAACGTAAAAAGTTAATGTCATCTTCGCTATTTGAGATTTAAGTCGTTTAATACAGTTCATTAGAAATTTAACACTTTATCTCATTATCACGCTGCATGGTATTAACCGGAGACAATTTCGGCTAGTCGTTTGTTCGTGGTTTCGCATCACACGATAGTTGGAATACAACCTATTTCTGGAATAAGGCTGATCCGGATAGTTTCCTACGCATCAGTTTCTTTCGTCTCAATGAACATTTTAAAGAAAATAATTTTTTGGGATGAATGAAGCAATGTTCATTTTTTTTTTTGGGGACAAAAAATGTAGTATTATTTTTTTGGTTATTCATTTTGAGTAGAAAGTAATATTCATTTTTTGAAATAAAGGAAATAATTTTTTTATAGAAGTACATTTTTAAAGTATTTATTTGAGACAGAAAAAAAATATTTTCTTTTAGTTTCTTTATTAAGACAAAATTTTTGTATTGTTATTTTGCAATTTAAAGTGAGACGGAGAAGTAGTATTATGGGGTGAGGGGGGGGGTGTTGTGCATGGGGGGGGATCGAAACAAGCCTAATGTGAATTTTGAACTCGCTACTTCAAGTTTCAATTAGCGAGTTTAAATTTTAGTTTTTAGTTTTTTTTTTAATATCATAAATTTTAAAATAAAATTAAGTAAATCTAAAATTATAAACTCGCTAATAATTTGAAACCGTGTAGCGAGTTTAAACGGAAAAAATTATAAACTCGCTAAATCGTGAAGCAAGTTTCAAAAAATTGTTCACTTTGATCAATAATTTGGAAGGGTTGTTATTTTGTGATATATTTTTAAAAGAGAATATTTTGAGAAAAAAATCTATAAGGTTTTATACGCGCGTATGGAAATTAATAAATTAAGTTCATGGTAAATCCATGATTAAGCAATGGGATGTACATTGTTGCCGATGAATTTTTGGCTAAATGACATCAACTTATTAACGGTATAATTGACATCTCATTGACAAAATGATGATTTAATAATTAAAAAAAAAACAACAAATACGAATACGAGAAAAAAATAAGGTTAGTAACTAATAGGAAAAAGGGCTATAAGTCAGGGACTTTTTTTAGCACTTTACTCGCACACAAGTAACGTTTTGAACCAAGAAAGGACCTTAGATCATGTCCAGTCCAATAAGGGGTTGAGAGGGAGTTGAATGGGGGCTCAACTAGTTGAGTGTGTGCAATAAGGGATTAAGAGGGGGGTGGTTGAAGGGGAGGGGTTGAATGTTTCCAGTCCGGTTGAAGAAAAAAATAGGGGATCCGTTTCGCCACGCGTCAGCCTCCGATTGGACCGAGCTAAGTTTATTGTAACTTTTCTTATTTTTATTAAAATTAAAATATTCTCGTATTTATTTAATTCCTTCGAAAAAAATTAATTAAGTGTGAATTAAAAAAAATTAAAAAATCTCAAATTTATAAATAAAAATATTAATAATTTATTTTTTAATAATAAATTATTATTATTTTTATTATTTTTTTAATTATAAAATTAAATATTGTAAATAAAATAAAAAGTGATGGGGTATAGAATGATGAGTTGGGAGAAGTTGAATTTTAAACTAAACTAGCTTATTGTGGGGGGTGTAGTTGAGAAAGTAGTTGAATGATTAAGTGGACGGAGAAAGAAGATAAGGTGTCGTAATATTAGGATAGTTGAATGCTTTTTGATAGTTGGCTTATTGGACATGGTCTTATATCTGACAAACCATTTTCCGGATCAATTCCTCAATTCAATAATTCCTTTTTATAGGTGTGTTTAAGTTGTTCTTACTCTTTTTTTTATTTTATTTTTTTTCCACTACTCACACACACACATGCACACACACAAAAGCGCATAAGAGATAAATTTTAGGGAGAGAGAAGTCTTTTTCCTCCTAAGCTTTTGGGGATCAAACCCGTAGCGACGCGGTACCAAATCATTGGGATACGTAGATTCCAGTGTACTGAGATTGTTCTTACTCTTATTTAATGTTCATCCGGGCAGTCTCCCCAACATTAATAGACGGTATGAAAGCTGTTAATTCAAGAAGGCCCGTTAGGTGTTTGATTAAATGTCTGACAGAAAATATCAAAAAGTAAGCAAGAAAAATTTTCATCTGAGTGATTTGAATTTTAGCTTAATCCATTTTTTATTTATTACTTGAGGACTTCATTTTAAAATTGCCAGATCACCCCCAATTTCTTTTCATCAGTTATGTAGATCTCTGCATTTTTTTGTTGAATTTCTTTCCACATTGTATTGTTTACGTAAAATCCTTATCTCAAGAAACTTGAATTTGTGTGTACTTTGTGCTCTCTGTGTTTGTTTATTGAATTTCTTCACTGTTTTACTTCTTCCCCAAATACCAATCATCTAAAATCTTGAATTTGTGTGATTTGAGCGGAGAATGAGGAGGGTTGACTGCAAAAATTGCTCTAAATACTTACTCGGGGCGGATTTGGGGTTAGGGTTTAAGGGAGGGAAAGTATGAATTGGGGATTTTTTTTATGGAGTATTCGGGGTGGTGATGATTTGGGGGTGATTGATAGTGGTGGTGGTGCCGGTGGTAGGGCTATTTGGTACTTGTGCAGATATTTGGTGGCTAATGCATGTTTCGGTCTTCCATATTTATAGAGAAGGTGACAAAGTAGTTGATGCCTTAGCAAATGTGGCTGCAGATTTAAATCTTTCTAGGGAATGTCATGGGTGCTTAAAAATTGATAAAGCTAGGATCCCAAATGTGCTTTTGATGGCTGCTAGTAAGACTACCCACAATGGGTAGATGAAATGGGAGATGAAATCCCATTTCATTTACCCATTTCCTTGCAATGGTGGTCGGCTCTTTGGTTGAATGGATTAACGGGATGAAAACTTTCATCCCGTATTTAAACCTTTTTTTTTTTTTTTTTTAAAAATGGACACGTGTCGGCTTGGCATTGGAGAGTAGGCGCGTGTGACTCACGCTCCGAGATAGGCGCGTGACGCGCAGCCTTTTTTTTTTTTTTTTTTTATTTTTCGAATTTGCCACGTGTTGGCTTGGTATTGGTCCGTACTTTATTATTTTTTTCACCCAATTATTTAAACTCAATTATCTCATAATAAATGATTTAAAAATAAAAAAAAAATTCACCAAGATTCATCATTTTTTTCCCTACAAATTGATATAAGTTTCATTTGATTTGGACACAAAAAAAAAAACACTTAGTTTTCAATTTGAAATTTGAATTATTACCTAGTAAATTGATTATTTTTTTAATTTTTTTTTCACCAAAATTCATCATTTTTTTTTTCCTACAAATCGATATAAGTTTCATTTGATTTGGATACAAAACAAAAAACTTAGTTTTCAATTTGGGCTGAATTATTACCTAGTAAATTGATTATTTTTTTAATTTTTGTTTTCACCAAAATTCATCATTTTTTTTCCCTACAAATCGATATAAGTTTCATTTGATTTGGACACAAAAAAAAACACTTAATTTTCAATTTGGGCTGAATTATTACCTAGTAAATTAATTATTTTTTTAATTTTTTTTCACCAAAATTCATCATTTTTTTTTCCCTACAAATCGATATAAGTTTCATTTGATTTGGACACAAAAAAATAAAGAATATAAATAAAATAAAATAAAAGTAGTGGGGTATAGAATGATGAGTTGGAGGGAGTTGAAATTTAATTTAAGTTAGCCATTGGAGTGGGGGTAAATGAAATGGGTAGATGAAATATTAGGTGGATGAGAAAAAGTGTAAAAAGTGTTAGATGAAATGGAAGAGTGGGATGAAACCATTGTGGGTAGTCTAATATGGATAGCTTAGTTATCGCCCCTCCCTCTTTGTACTGGGCCGTTCCAGATGGAATAGGATCCTCCCCCTTTTTTATTGTTTTGCTCATCTACTGTATTTCGGTTTTCTTCTGATGGTTGAGGTTGTCATATCTTTTACCATGTTTGTTATTTTTTTTATAATTAATAAAATCTAGGTAATACCGTTTTCTTTCAAAAAAAAAAGTTGGCGGTGGGGATTGACTGTGGTGGATGTGGATGGGTAAAAGATGGATCTAATCGAGTCGTTATAATTTGGTCAAATTTCATTATATGATTTGTTAAATATTGGTGTTAGTTTTTATAACATTTTTGTCAATGAAGGTAGTATCATTTAACTTTTGGGGTGAAATGGAAGTCAAAGTCATATTTTTGCCAACCAATTTAAAGTTGATTCACAGTTAAGAAACATATACTAGTGCATGGTCAATTTTGATGGCAAAGAAAATCAAGGATACGCCAAACAATTACAAGGCATTGTAGTACAGTTCAAGTCAAATATTAGAAGCCAATAGGATTGGATTATGATAAAAGAGTAGCATTAGAGAAAGGTTACTTTAGTCCAAAAGTAACTATGAGCTTATGAGTAGCTAGAGAAGGTCAGAGATATGGGGATTTGGGGCACTTGAATTGCATGCAAGTCATGCCGAAGTAGACGGTTGAGATGCGACGAGGAGCGATCAAACAGATAGGAAATGACGAAAATGTCATTAATGAAGGGCAAAAATGAGAGCCGTCGAGATGGAAATGTCGGCCCCACCGGACTGCTGAGGCCCCGGATCCGAGATATGGATAGATTTTCATAGCCATGTAGGAGGGGGGGGGGGACACAGACTAAGACTTTAGTGGGTGGTCAATGGTCAACACATGCATGAAGAAGTAGAAAAAAATGCACTAAACATTGTTTGTCACTCACTTGTTCTTGGAACTTCACTGAAAAGTCAACCAGTCTTTCTCTTAAGCCTAAAGTATTGCTTACGCTTCTCAGTTTGTTCAAAATCAGAACTATATATCAGTCAGTCCAAAACACTTTCAATCAAGAAAGCATAGTTATACTAAAGAGTTCAATGAAAATCTCAGCAGCCTTCACCTTTCTTGTTCTAGTGTTCTTCTTTATCCATTCTCTAGCTTTTGTTGTTCGGGCCCGTCTCGATAGCTCCACAGACCAACAAGCTCTTCTACTTTTCAAGTTCAATATAACCAATGACCCAAACGGGGTTCTAACAACGTGGACCCCTAACACATCTATGTGCACCCATTGGTATGGAGTCATTTGCAATCCCAACAAGACTCGAGTCACTAGTCTCTCACTCACAAACCTCAATCTCTTCGGAACAATCACTCCCCACATTGCTAATCTTTCTTTCCTTCGCGTTCTTGACTTGGAAAGCAACACTATTTATGGAAACATCCCTATTGATATTGGCCGCCTTTTTCGTCTAAGGACACTAAAATTGGCTTCAAATTATCTGCATGGGCTAATTCCTTTTTCCCTTGGTGATTGCTTGAGGCTTCAGGTTATTGATCTTTCAGGGAACAAGCTTGAAGGAGCTATCCCAGCAGAACTAGGCAACATGATTATGCTTCAAGATTTGTGTTTTTCAAAGAATAATCTCACGGGCGTTATTCCTACTTCTTTCGGTAACCTTTCTTCCCTTAACAATCTCCTTCTCGAGTCTAATTATCTACATGGCTCAATTCCTCCGGAATTAGGCCGTCTTCACCTCCTTCTGCAGCTCAACTTAGGAGACAACAACTTTTCCGGTGAGATTCCAAACTCACTCTTCAATCTTTCTTCTCTTATTGAATTGAGATTAGCAAAGAATAGTCTTTCTGGTCAACTTCCATCCAATTTGTTTACTGCATTTCCTAATCTAACGACCCTCTTCGTGGGAGGAAATTTGTTCCACGGACACATCCCCATTTCTCTTTCCAATGCTACCACACTTGAACGTCTAGATTTCTCGCTTAACCAATTAACAGGACAAGTTCCTCTGTTGTGGAATCTTCAAAACATGCAGATTCTGAATCTCGATTTTAATCAATTAACAAGTGAAGGCGATCGTGGGCTAGACTTCATTACATCTCTGTCGAACTCTTCATTTCTTGAAGTATTTTCCTTAGCTACTAATCAATTCACCGGTAAAATTCCTTCCTCAATAGGCAACCTATCTAGTCAACTCTCATTGCTGGTCCTGACAGAAAATAATTTCGAAGGAAACATACCAGCAGAGATTGGGAACTTGGGGAGTCTGATTCTGTTGTCTTTAGAAGTCAATTCCTTAACTGGAACAATTCCTTCTACCATTGGAAACCTTCAAAAATTACAATCTTTGCTCCTCGATTTGAACCACTTATCGGGTCCCATACCAGATTCTCTTTCAAACCTCACGCAGTTGTATGAACTCAGGTTGTATTCCAACAATCTTACCGGTTCAATTCCTCCTAGTTTATCGAGCTGTCATTATCTACAAACTCTTGATTTGTCGATGAATGGCCTCAGTGGGAAGATACCCAAAGATATTTTTACCTTCCCAAGTTTCGGAACAATGGTGAACCTTTCATGGAACTCTCTAAGTGGTCCTTTGCCTTACGAAGTTGGAAAGTTAAAGATGGCGCAAGGTCTAGATGTCTCTGGGAACAAACTTACAGGGGAAATTCCATCATCCATTGGTGAATGTTCTAATTTGATGTTCCTTGATATGTCTAGAAACTCATTTAAAGGACACATTCCTAGTTCATTGTCAAGTTTAGAAGGAATAGAGTATATTGATCTTTCATCAAATAATTTCTCCGGTATGATTCCTTCACTCGGGACTCTTCAGTATCTCAAGTTCTTGAACCTCTCCGGTAATAATTTTCATGGAGAGGTTCCAAAACAAGGAATCTTTCTCAACACAAGTGGGTTTTTTTTTACGGGAAACTCTGAGCTTTGTGGAGGAACGCCAGATTTAGAGCTACCCAAATGCACTTTTGTCAAAGGCCACGCTCATAAATCGAAAAGATTTCTTATTGCAGGAGTTTCTGCCTCGGCTGCTATCGTCATGTTCATTTTGTTGGCAATCCTTGTTTTAAGGAGGAAACGACGGAAAAGTGGAACTGATGCAGATGTAATTTCATTTGATGGACCACATAGGTTGTATTCCTACTATGATTTGAAATCTGCAACAAATAATTTCAATCCCGGGAATTTGATTGGAAGTGGGAGCTTTGGATTGGTTTACTTGGGCAGTTTACGAGATGGCTCATTAGCAGCAATCAAAGTATTTGACATGAACCAAAGGGGAGCTTCCAAAAGCTTTATTACCGAATGTGAAGCCCTTAGAAACATTCGTCATAGAAACCTTGTTAAGATCATGAGTGCTTGTTCAAATCCAAGTTTCAAGGCATTGGTTCTTCAGTTCATGCCAAATGGAAGCTTGGAAAGTTGGCTTCATCAGAACAGAGAAAATCGCGATCAGAGGAAGCTAAGTCTGAAACAGATGTTGGAAATAGCTTCAGATGTTGCATCTGCATTGGAGTACCTCCACCATGGTTGTCTGAATCCAATAATTCACTGTGATCTGAAACCGAGTAATGTTCTTCTTGATCAGAACATGGTGGCTCGTGTTGGAGACTTTGGACTTGCAAGAATGTTTCACGAGACAGATTCTGATGGCCTCGTTAGTAGCACCATTGAACTGAAAGGATCAATTGGCTACATTGCACCAGGTAAAACTTCATACTCTGTATTGTTGTTGTATTCCCATGGTTGATAGGACTAAATCTTTAAAATATACTTAAATACACACATATATACTTTTAAAGTGTACCAAATTAGTACTCCCTCTGTCCCAATTTGAATGTCATTCATTTTGGGACAAAACTTTTGTCAAAATTTTATGGACATTCATTTTGAGACGAAGGGAGTACTAAATCTTGATCATGTTTCAAAAAATTACTGGCTCCGCCACTCACACACACACACACACACACACACACACACACACATATGGTGTTGACTTAGTTTATTCTGGATTTAGAATATGGTTTTGGAGGGCAAGTTTCAACGAAAGGAGACGTTTACAGTTATGGGATACTTGTACTGGAGATGTTGACAGGGAAGAGACCAACAGAAGAGATGTTCAGTGGAGAGCTTAATCTTCAGAAATGGGTGAAAGCAGCAGTTCCTGACCATCTGACAGAGATTCTGAATGAAGAATTGCTGGAAAAAACGTCGAAGTTGGAATATGTAATGGAAATTGCACTGATGTGTGCAAGTGAGGCTCCTGAAGACAGACCGGAAATGAAAGTGGTGTCTCCGATGATTAAAAGAGCAATGAGCTTGATCCTTACTGACGCAGCTTAAATCTGAGAAATTGTTTTCTGGATTTGATATTGTTACATAAGAAGATGATATAGAGCTAGGGAGAGGGAGGGATATGCAAGTCCATGAATAAGAAATCCAACTTATTGATCTTTCAGAATGAGTGTCATATTTCTTCAACATTGACTCATTTAATTACTCCTTTTGTCCAACACAATGATCATTCCACTTTTTTATTTCCATTTTTTTAGCTGTTATTACGAAAGAATTTTTATCAATAATTTTGAATTGATTTAATTAGCATAATGAAAATCTAAAACTTGTTAATAATATTGTTGATGTTGTATCAATAATAAGTTTTACATTTTCATTTATATTAATAAGTCATTCTAAAATTACGTCTCAAAGTTTCTAGCATATAAAATTTAATTTTGTACTGTATGTTAAAAGTGAGGCTGGGTCTAGCATAGTGTAGGGACAACACTGCAGACACAAAAGAATCTTATAAATCATGAATACTAGTATATAATTTTATAGATATTTATACTGAGTAATTTATGAACAATAAGCTGCTGTGGTGTAGTGGTTATCACGTTTGCTTTACACGCAAAAGGTCCCCAGTTCGATCCTGGGCAGTAGCAGATATTATTATATTTAGTTTTTTTTTTTTTAATTTTCTTCTTCGAAAACCATATTTTATGCCTTGCACATACATACCTGTTGCTTAAATGTTACAAGTTTTCTTGATTGTGTTTCGAAAATAAAATAGAATCACAAACTGTAAATATTAATGTTAATGTTTTCTTGAGACAATCAGTGTTTTGATTAGTGTCACTTACAAATTCAACTTCTTTTTTTTTTCTTTTTTCTTTTGGATGCAGGCATGGCAGCACGGCAAGTTAACTTTCCTGTTCCATCTGCTGCAAACTTTGATCCAGTGCTAGGACCGACAACGTTTCAGTTTTAAGCTAATTTAGTCATGCAATGAGTGCCCTGTAAATATTGTCATTTTGTCAGTTGCGAATATCGATAATTCATCGCACTTGTGGTAACATATGAAGCGTTCAATGTAAGGGTGACAGTGACAGTAGCGCAACGTGATTCTGCAACAATAGTGGTGCCATTCGATCTGTTTCTTCTCTTGGATTATTAAAAAATACACACAAGAGAAAATATTTTAATAAAAAGTTAGTGAGGTGATTAAACTAATCAGCGTACTGTATTGTATTTAATTGATATAATTAATCTTCCAAGTCAAGTAAAGTCAAATTCTTTGTAAAGATTGCAGTCACAACTTGATTATGAAATCACAAGTGTTGTTAGTGGATTTGGTTTATGATGACGCCACAGCTTTCGGGGTCAGGAGCGGTTCAAGGATATCTGGCTAGGATATATTTGGTGGTTTTATGTACCTAGATCACAACACAAACAAGCACCGTTAAGGTCAAAGTTGGATGTTACTCCAACTCAGGCCCTCAGTGTGAGTAAGAATACTGAGTAATAAGGCTTTGAATACCTTTGGAGTGTGTGTGTGTTTAGGTTTAGAGAGTAAAAGAGCTTACTCAATTGTCTATGGGACTTACCTTGCCCAAGGGGGTAAAGGCCTTCTATTTATAGGCAATGTCATGGTGCTTGTTGAGGTAAGCAATGAGATCACTCTAGGGGGCACTTTGGTATTTGACCGCCTACACGTGTCCGCAGCCTAATTGGTCCCTTGTCAGTGGAGGGAACATTGACTGCCCAAGGGACACGGCCGAAAGGGACATGAGCCGTGTAGCTTCGGCTTATTGCATTAAATGGAATAGTAGAGCGCGGGACCGAGCCGCATTGAATGCGTGATGGAGGAGCCGGCAAGTGGCCTGTCGAGAGCGTAAGCTAACTTGCTCGGTAAGGCTTCGACATTAACCGGGAAGAGCATGTGCCCGCGGCCAATCGTCTGTGCTCCGCGGTCAAAGATATAAGACGCGAGCACGGTTGATGCGGGCATGACTTCATGCGCGGCACGGATCCGGCAGCGGGGTCCCAACGTGGTGCTCGATGGGGACGATGCGAGGAGGGACACCTGGCTTGACCACAAGTGGCCTATTTGTCCGCGGTCTTCCCTCCGGTCTAGAACCGCCACGTCACCGGTTCCTTGGACTAGACCGAGCGCGGCCCTGGCCCAAGAGATTCGGCTCATCAATGGCCCCTAGCTCCAAGTGTGATTATTTATGGTCCGAGTGAGGAGCTACTAGAAGCTCGGCTGCGCTCCAATTGCTCCTCGAGCGAGCACCGGTGTTAGCGCTTTTGTTGTCATTGTTCGGCCCTACGGGCCAACGGAAACGCCGGGAGGCACCAGTGAGTGACACGTGGTCCCTTGCATGGCGTGCCTCGGTTAATCGGTGGGCCCTCGCGAGATGAAAAGACGGGTTAGTGGTACATCAGGGGTACGTGTCGCTCATCCAAGGGGGCAATAAATGCAAAGGGTATTTAATTTTTCGAATTTTCAAACGTTGGAAACGGTTCATGGTCCGAGGTTGGATTTGTGGGCTAATTAATACGGGTTAACGGGTTAACCCGTATAGGTAGGCCTTATAAATACCAAACCCTTAAACCTCAAACCCTTTTTACCGTTTCCAAACCTTCAGAGAGCTTTTGAGAGAGAAATCTTGTTGCGACCTTCGTGCTACTGTTTTCCGAATCCACCTCTCAACCTTTTTCTCGTAAGTAATTTGTTGGGTGCTTTTTCTTCTTCATCTCCCTCTATTTTTCTTTTCCTGGTTTCTGAACAATGAGCACTCGAGAGTTTGGACCCCGCCGTCCCATAGAGTTAGGAGATGGGAGCACTCCAGATCTGTTTGCTGTTTGTAAACGGACAGGGGGGATATTTAGGAAGGTAGGCCATGGGTGGCTTAGGTTATCCTCGAGTGCTTCCAAGATTTCGCGAAAAATCCCAATGGGGGCCTTTGTCCCACCCCGGTTGTGGGAGGCCAAGGATAAAAGGGTAAAAAGGAACGGTGATGTTTTGGTGTTGGGGATATCGGTAAAAGTAGGCCGAGAAATTTTGTGATGGGGGTTTTCAGTGTGTTTCCGCGAGAGAGGCTCGGCTCTGAACGCCGTTGAACTAGTGAGGAGAGCGATTCGCGTCCCCGAAGTAGTTTGTGACTGGGAGAAGTGTGAGCTAATGGACCCCCATCAAACCAATGCTGCGCGGGCACCGGGCGCGTGACTGAATGACCACTGGATGTCCCGCCCCGAGGACTCGTATTTCCCAACGTGGTGCCGCGGCCCCGGGTGCCGAACCCATCAACCGAGTAGTAGTGAGGAGCCGGAGCCTCGAATTTTGAGACTACCGTAGGCGGGAGGATGAGGATGGAGTGACCTCTCGCCCGCGGTGATGCCACCGGGTCTCTTTGGCTCGACGAGCACGTGAGACCGAGGAGGACGACCGCGAGGTCGAACTTAGGAGGGCCGCGGGGACCTCTAAGAAGGCCGCCGAGACCACAAATATTGTAGATGCCTTTTCGACCACGACTCCGAGGAGGAGGTAGCCGAGGCCCCCGCCCGCACAAAGGCAAACGGCCAAATGTTGAGGCGAACTCCCGGCTACGGCCGTGGCCGCAAGAAGAAAGCCAAGGAAGTGGCTATCCTCAACTCGGGAGGAGGATATTTATGAAGTGTACAATGTTGACCGCAAGGCCTATCGTGTCCGCACCCTCGGGCACGTTCCGATAAAGGGGAAGGATAAGTTGAGGCAGTGAGACAAAGATGGCGATGTCCGCGAGGATAATAGTGGCCTTAGTTTTTATGGTGCTCAATTTGAGAATGGCCTCGAGGCTGCCCTACTTGGATCCTTTCTACTATGAATTCCCGGAGTTCAACCGCCCTCCCCATGAACCCGAATCCCAATGCCATCGTGGCCATTGTTTCTTTCATAGCCGTTTGCGAGATTCTTGGGCTATGAACCCACCGGCCGGCTTTATGCCTACTACCAAAACCAAATCACCTGAGTATTACGGGCTCAAGGCTAGGAATTTCTACCAAGACCTTCTCTCCCCCCTCGAACAAGTTTGACCAATGGAACCAGAAGGCTCTCTTGGTCATCGAGTCTAGGCTCGATGGCCCTTTTCCAAGCCTCGAGTCCGATCCCGATGAAGGTGTCCTCTAGCAGCTTATCCGGACCCGTCCTTCGCGATGCTATGCGCACCGCCATGTAGAGGCATCTCGGCCCTTTACTTGGATAGCGGAGGAGCCCGTTTATGATGTAGGCGACAATTGTAGTGGATGAGCCCTTATTGATCTACTCGGGGTGGCTCCTCGCAGGAGGGCGCCCACATGCCCCCAGTAGCAATAGAGTCGTTGCCTCGTGACCCTGATTGGAGGGTGCACGAGCACTACCAATTTGAGGCGGATTGTAAGACCTGCATGCTGGGCGCTGAGTGCGATCCTCCCGAACTTATCGGTCTCTAACTTTTTTTTCATGTAACTGTTTGCCAATTTATTTTTATCTTTGATTTTTTGGACTGTATTCTAACCTTTTCTCTTTCCCTCCAGAGTAGATCCAGAAGAATACAATTTCTGATGGCTCCTCCTCTAAGTGCTGCTCAACTGAAGGCCAAGAACATGAAGGCCAACAAGGAAGCTGCCCTGAAGAGGCAGAATGAGATGGGAGGGGTCCCCACCAAGGATAAGACGGTGCCCGTTGTCAGCAGAAAGACGGGGGATCCCCTGAGCCTTCCCAAGACTATCCCTACTACGGGGAATCTCGCTCCACCCCCTGTGGGTCCTCCTCCATCCAAAGACTAGAGGCTCCCGCTCTCCCTGGCCGCACCATTCCTTAGGCCATCAAACGGATTCTCGGAAGAGAAATGAGAGGGATGGAGAGGCTGGGACAGGACAAAGGAAGGCTGCGTAAGGTCTGGGATGCTCCTCCTCGGACTATGGCGCCCCCGCCGTGGCTTGCCTTCTTCTCCCCTGTTGGGGGCACACCGCCTGCTCATTTGCTTATCCGGTGGCCTCCTTGACCACTCGCGAGGAGACTCCGGCGGTTAGGAAGAGGTTGTCCGAGGTGTCTCCCATCACCGGGGTGGATATCTATGCCGGAACTGCGCGATGCCTCCGTGGGGATCGGCCGGCGAACCGCCTATACTCTCAGGACTTCTATAAAGGCATAGTTGTCGAGGAGAATGCCTCGCACTGGTGGGGGATATAGGCCTCGCTCGGCGAGGAGTAGATGCTCGCTTGATCTAATCTTTTGGCTTCACCATTTTTAACTTGTATAACTTTTGATCTTTACGCAGCGGTGAGTAATAAGGTCTTCGCGGCCGCGTGAAAGCTGTGACACTCTGACCGCTGAGGTGGAGAACAAAACTTCCATCTTGGCGGCTAAACTTCGGGAGCTGGAGGAGGCTCAAACAAGAATTGGAACCTTGAACTCCCTGCTGGAGGACAAGGAAAGGGCCTTCACTCAGAAGGAGAATGATTTGAAGGGCTTCCAGGAGAGGGTGACCCAGCTCGAGAAGGACCTTGAGAGGATAAGGGGTCAGCGGGATGAGCTCCGCGGGCACAAGAAGCAGTGGGAGCCCAGGAATAAAGAGCTCACGCGCCAGCCGGGATGGATCCGCCAAGGCCGATCTGGAGGCTTTGGGGAAGAAGGTGGACGAGCCGTCACGAGCCGCTCCCTACAAAAGGATGGAGGCGAGAGGGGAAGTCCGCCCTCGACGATGTCCGCAAGGAAGCTGTGGAGGAATACAAGAACTCCCAAGCTTTCGGAGTGGCTCGTTCTTTGAAAACTGGCTCGGTATGAGGTGGGGGTGGACACAAATAAGGAATTTTGCGGCCACGGGCAAGTTCACCGTGCGGGAGTTGGCCTTGATTGGCTCGCTTGTTGCTACGGATGATGAATGCTTGCCGGGCATGCATTAGTTCCCTTGTCCGAGGACGAGGTCAAAGGTTTGGAGCCGTCCGCCGCGGCCTCTTTGCCTCTGTGGCGAAGTGACGGCTCTTAGCTTTGATCGCCGATTTGGATGAGCTGCGATTCGGGGATAACCCTATATCGTTGGGGGATGCCTTGGCTCGGGTTCTTCCAAATGGGCTGCCATAGGAGATCTCTTTCCTTCGCGGGCGGCTCCGGCTCCGGCCTCTGCGAGCCCATCTACGACCCTATAACGAGAGATTCGATGACCCGTCTTCCTTCCCGACTCCAATTTCGAAGCGGGCACGAGATGGTGCGGCCGGGGAGGCTGCGAGATGCGGCGAAGGACCAAGCTCCTATAGTTTAGGATTTTTTACTTTTTCCCCTCTCGTAATAGCTTGTAGGATCCTTGTAATTATTTCTCGGTAATAGAATCATTCTTCAAGCTGTAACTATTCTTTTTAATTACTTGTCTTGTAGAATTTGCTTTGAGTGCTCGCAATTTTGAAGTACCTTAATACTTGTATTCTTGCTCTTTCTCTAGCTTTTTTGACTTGTAATTAAACTTTATACTTCCTTCTCAACGGTCCAAAAGCTTAATAGGCCCTTTGCGCATTTTTTGAGTTTTCCTAACTCTTTATTCAAAATCACTTGGATTTTAAGTGAGAGTCGACCTTATTCTTCTATGATCGCGTTTGTTTAGCCTTGTGGCAAACTTTGAGGCCTTAACCTCGTTTGTCTGTTTGGCTTTGTTAAACTAGTTTGATCACTCTCATCCATTTACACTTATTCCCGGCCTTGCGGTGTGGTGTAAGTCAAAAGTAGCAAGGCAAGCATACTTTCATAGGGCATGCGGGGAAGGTGGCCGTGAGGCTATTGTCCGCCTTGACGAAGGTAGGAGCATATTTTAGCATAGAGGCCCTTTAACCCCTGGCATCCGTATCCCCTTATTGGAGGTTCTCACTTATTTGACCCTTTATTCAAAACTCCCTAGGGTTTTTCGTGAGGGTCTCGTGGCGATACGGTGAACGGGCTTATATGTAGGCCTTTGTCACATACAGGCATGCGAGTAACGGCCCTAACGAGGTCCTTCGCGCAATTAGTGGGTCCGGACTTCAGGTCATTGTCCCCACTAGAGTCCGTAGGCACGGGCATCATGGCCTTTGTACCTACGTTCATCTATATCCACTTATTTTTGGTGGTGTCACGCGAGCAGGAGAGAGTCCTCCCCGCGATCATAGTACGGATCGTAATGGATCTTTGTACATATATAGGCATGCGAATCCTTAGATCTTTGCGCATCAGTAAGTAGGAGCTCATATGTTGGCTCTTGAACTTACGAGCATCCGCACGCGGGCATCCACCTTAGCTTTTGAGGCTGGTGGGAATTGATTTTTGCATCAAAATATGATGATAACCTCTCCCTTATATATATAGTCTATACTCCTTCCAAAAAATTACAAAGACTTTAAAAGAAGTATCTCTTAAGGTGGTCGCTATTCCAGGCGTGCTTAAGCTCTTCTCCCTCTTTTGGTCGCAACATATAGGTGCCCTCTTTGACTATCTTTGTGACCTCATATGGACCTTCCCATTTCGGGGACTGACTTGTTGAAACCGGGTTGGGTCCCTTGGACCTCTACGCTTACGAGTACCAGTCTCACCGAAAAACTCCTCTTATTTACTCTTTTATCATGGTGCTTCTTCGCTTCGTTTGTAGTTCACCATTTTTTCATGTGCCGCATTCTCTTTCCTTCGAGATCGTCCAGTCACACCTTGTTTGCCTCGTTTTGAGACTCGTCGAAGTATGTGACTGTACGAGGGTAGGGCTACCTCATTGGAGCCGTTGCCTCGACCCGTACGTGAGCGAGAAGGGAGTTTCTCTGTTGAATTTCTTATTGTGGTGCGGACAACCCATAATGCGATGCGGAGCTCGTCCAACCAACGTCCTCCTCGCCGCTTCCAAATTTTTCTTTAAGGCGGTTAGGACTAGCTTGTTCGCGGCCTCGGCTTGACCATTTCCACGAGGATAGGCAAGCTGCGGACTTACGGTGTTGCACCTTCATTCTCACACATTCGGCGGTGAATTTTGCGGAGAATTGGGTGCCATTATACGAAATTATTGCTCGGGAACCCCAAATCGACAATAGATGTGGTCGTGGACAAAGCGATAGTGTTATCCTCGGAAATAGTGGCCAAGCCCTTTGCTTCCGTCCACTTGGTAAAATAATCCACGGCCACCACGGCATACTTGATGCTTCCTCTAGCGGTTGGAAATGGTCCAATAAGATCTATCCCCACGTATCAAACGGCCACGATGGTACTACCAAAGTGCGCTCTGTTGATGGTAGTCTAGGGATGTCCGCAAATCTACGGCACTTATCACATTTTCTAACATACTCCTGCGCATCCCTTCTCATTGTGGGCCAAAAGAATCCTTGGAATTTGATCTTGTACGAGAGGGTGCGAGCACTGGATGTCCGCCACAAACTCCTTCATGAACCTCATAGAGTAAGTTGGTGACCATGTGAGTTTTAACACATCTTAGTAAAGGCTTGGTGAATGATCGCGAAAAAGCACCCCATCGAGGACGAGGTATTTCGCGGACACCGTTACGATGGCTCTAGCCTTTCTTGGGTCCTCGGGGAGGGATTGCTTCTCGATGTAATCCTTCATTTCATCCACCCAGTCCCTTACTTGATCCTCAATATTGTTTATACGTATTCGATCTATAGCGAGTCTCTCAGTGAATTCAATCGGCAATTTGTCTCCAACTCACCAATTTCTTGCTCGGTTATTCTTGAGAGGAGGTCGGCTTCCACATTGTCCTCTCTCATGACTTGGTTCGGCTCATAGTAAGTGAAATTTTTGATGAGGGTTTTTGCAAGGTCACGATGCGAGTTAGTCTTGGGTTGATAGTATCATACTCCCCCTAATTTGATTAACTATGGTGAGAGTCACTATTGATCTCAATATTCGAACTCCCAAGTCTCTTGCCAATTCCATGCCCGCTATAATCGCTTCATATTCGGCTGATTGTTTGATGCCTCGAACTTGAATCTCGAGGCCCTCATGAATTTCTCCCCGCGAGTGCAATCGAAGTATGCCCGCTCATTTGATTAACTTGCTCGCGGAGCCGTCCACATATAAAGTCCACACCTCTTACGGACGCTCCCTTGGTTGAACAATTTACGTGCTCGGGCTTTTGGGTCATCTTCGATTACGCTCGCTTTCTTTTTCCGAGGTCATTTGTCCGCTAATTTGAATGATGATTCTACTACAAAATCAACTAAGGCTGCGCTTTGATTGTCTTTCTCGGGAGTAGGTGATGCGGAACTCGGTGAGCTCTATAGACCAAGCTAGCATTCTCCCAGAGGACTGCGGTTTATGTAAAACCTTTCTAAGCGGGGCCTCGGTTAGTACGGTTATAGGATGTGCGAGAAAAGTAGGCTCTTAATTTTCGAGCGAGATACAAGCAAGGCGTAAGCTAACTTTTCTATATTAAGATAACGCCCTTCTACGGCGGACGGTGCCTTACTTACATAATAAACTGGTTTTGGGAGTTATTCTCCTCCCTTACAAGACATTTGCTCTTGCCCGGATCGATGTGACTAAATACGAAAGAGCTCTTCTCAGGCACAGAAATTTCTGAGTAGAGGTGGTGCCCGAGGTATGTCTTGACTTCTTCAAAAGCGATGGCACTCGGTGCTCCATGTAAATTCATCGGCTCTCTTCCCCCTTTGAGAGTTTTGAAGAAGGGGAGGCATCTCTCTGGACCGCGAGATAAAGCGGCCAAGTGCGGTGATGCGACCGTTGAGTTTTTGTACATCCTTCACGCGGGCGGGAGGTTTCATGTCTAATAGGGCTGGATTTTCTCTGGATTAGCCTCTATCCCTCTTTGGTTGACCATGAATCCGAGGAACTTGCCCGCCTTGACCCCGAAAGCGCACTTAAGGGGTTTAGCTTCATGCTTTGTTATGGCGCAAGTTTTTGAAGGTTTCCTCCACATCGAGCTCGTGGGAGTTTTCCTTAGTTTTTATGACCATGTCGTCAATGTAGGCCTCCAGATTTCTCGCCTAGTTGGTTTTTAAAGACCGGATTGACCATGCGGCGATATGTGGCTCCTGCATTCTTTAGCCCAAAGGGCATCATAGTGTAGCGGTATGTCTTGCCGCGGCAATGAAGGCTACGAGCGGACATCTTCGGGAGCCATGCGGATGCAGTGGTAGCGGAGTAGGCATCAATGAAGCTTAGAACTACGTGTCCGGCTATAGAATCCACCAATCTGTCTATGCGAGGAAGAGGGAAGCAATCTTTGGGGCATGCCTTGTTGAGATCGGTGAAATCAACGCACATCCTCCATTTGCCATTGGATTTCTTAACCATGACCACATTGGCCGGCCATTTGGGGTAGGAGATCTCCTTTATTATCCCCGCTTTTAGCAACTTTTCCACCTCTTCCTTGATGGCAATCTCTTTCTCAGGGAGAAATATCTGGATTTACGGTGAATGTTTTTGAAGGAGGGGTCATCGTTGATTTTATGGAGGATCACGTCCTCGGCGATGCCTTGCATATCTTCCACCCTCCAAGCGAACACATCGCAATTTGCTCTAAGGAACTCAATAAGTATCCTTCTTTCCTCATTG
This sequence comes from Adenophora triphylla var. japonica, assembly GCA_022495995.1. Classification (NCBI taxonomy): domain Eukaryota; kingdom Viridiplantae; phylum Streptophyta; class Magnoliopsida; order Asterales; family Campanulaceae; genus Adenophora; species Adenophora triphylla. The sequence goes on along the minus strand of JAFEMH010001963.1, from coordinate 284,864 downwards.
TGAATTTCCAGCCCAACCTTAAGCTTGTTTGCTCGGGAAGTGGGGATTGATTACCACCTCCTCGAGCTCGTCGTTAGGTTGAAGGTCGCCGATTTCACGATTGTGCGGGAGTCGATGACAATAGTTGGGGGGTTGACACGAGCTTCGGTCGGTGTTGCCATTGAATATATGATATCACGGTCAATTTCCCCCTCTACTCCTCGATCAATATAACCTCCTCAACGGGGCGGCCAAGCTGCTTCGATTTTACGCTCAACTTGAGCTCCGCTTGTGGAATGGAAAGAAAGCATGCCAATCGGTACGGGTGGCGGCGGGAGTGCAAGAGTTTTCCCCTTTTTTGACTTGTCCTCGCCACTTTCCCTCTATTATTTTGTCCTCGCCCTCTATCTGCGGGCGGGATGTCCGGCCTTTCTGTTCTTTCCTTTTTCCTCCGGTGCTCGGAGGAATCTCCCGGCTGGTTCTTGATGGTAGCAACTCCGCCGGGGTGTTAAATTTCACCCTTTGGTGGGGACGGACGCAACTATTCCCAATTCGGCTGGCGATTCTGTGAGAATGGCATTGTATTGGGAAGGAAGATCGACCACCATGAAAGTTATCTTGGCCGTCTTACTGCATGGGTTTTCCCCAATAGCTACGTCAAACACAATCGTCCCCTTTACCCTTACGGCGTGGTTTGTGAAGCCTTCGAGCATGCCCGCATATGGAGTGAGATGTGCTTAGTCATTCTCATTCCAATCAAAGTATGGTAATAGAGTATGTCGCGGGCGGCTCCGGTATCTACCAACACACGGCCTATGTTTGCCGGTTGATTCTCATTACGAGGGTGAGTGGGCATGTGGAATGAAAAAGGGTGGAGGCAAGCTCGCTCCTTTTGAACCCGATTTCTGCTCTTCCTCCGGAGCCGGGCGGGGATGGAGAAAACCTTCTCTAATGTCCGAATTTGGAGGGACAAGCGCCTACTAGAGGAGGTTCCTCCCCAATGAAGTTAATGTCATAGTCCCCAAAATCGTCATCATTATTATCTCTTTCATTCACGCCTCGGTCCCCGCGTGTGTCGTGCCCGTGGCGATCATTGTTATTGGGGGCGATATTGTTTCCCTTAACCCACTTGGTTAGCTCCCAGTTATTGATTTTCTGTTGGATTACTCGCTCACTGGAAACAATCCTCGATTCCGTGCCGTGGTCGTTGTGAAACTCACGAGAATTTAAGTCTACTCCTCTCATTTGGCTTTCGAAGCATGGGGGAAGGAGCGAGGAAAGTACGAGGCTCTCATGATCACCACCCTTGGGTCGGTGAGCTCTGTAAAGCTTGTTTCGGCCACGGCCTTTTTGAGCCTTTCGATCCCCGGCCTCTGTTTTTGCCCTGATTATTGGTATGAGCGAGGCTGCAGGGTGGTCTCACGGACTTGGCTTATCCTTTCTTTCGCGAAGCTCGGGAGCGGGCACGCTAGGCTCTTCGGCGGAGGCAATGGCCGAGGCCCTTTCATACATTTCCTCATTTGATTTAGGTTTCTTTGGAGGCAAAATTCATTTTGAGGAAGGAGGAACCGAGGCCGCCCTCAAAACATAGTCGATATCTCCTCGTCCGGGTCCACAATCTCCTCGCTCACCTTCCCCGAACCGGGATATATAATCTTTTGTAGGCTCGTTTGGTGCACCTTGACACGGACAAGATCTGTCTTTGGTCTAGCGGGCACACACGCTGCTCCGTGCAAAGGCATTGAGGAAGAGGACTACTGAAGCCCATGAATATTTGGATACACCGGGGCTTGAGGGCTAGCATCCAAGATAGGGCCTTGCCGGTGAAGGTCGCGGCAAGCTTTGCACATCACCGACTCATCCGCGGAGAATAAAGCCATCGGCCCTCAAATCTTCCCATATGACTCTTGGCATTTTTGGATCCGTCATAGGTGTCCATGCAGGGGGTTTGCCCTTACGGATCGGTGCCGCGCAATTTTATCGGCGAAGGCGTCCATGGTGCGGCCACACTTACAGGCGACCTTCGATGGGTTTCCCACATCTTCTGCATGAATTCCACAAACTCGGGGTTACGATCATCAACCTTTTGCTTTTTAGCTCGTGGAGCCACGGCCTTCTCCTTGGCCGGAGCGAAGGGTGCGGCTTTGGACCTCGCACGGCGATTTATTGTGCCTCTTCCCCATTTCCTCGCTATCATCTACATGCACCACGCTCCGTTTGGCCATTGTCCGCGCTCGAGGTGGGTCAACCCGGTTTGCCCCGCGGCTTGACTAGCAAGCGAGTTAGCGGGAGCTCGTTGGGAGAACCTTTGTGAACCTTGAGGAGGCTGTAGCCCTCCATTGGCCTCTATTTCAAACATTTCCATCTCCGCGTCTTTGATGGCCGTGGCCTCCGCGACCGGTTTGGACTTGGAGGCTAGGATTTCCTTCCTTCTCGGGATTTGTTACGGGAAAGTGGGGTGGTTAGATTGGTGTTTTTCATGTGAGCTTGGGGAGTTTTGGGCTAGTGTTTAGTAGGGCTTGGGCTTTCTCGACGGGCTTCCTCGGTTAACCGGTGTAGAACTCGTTGATTGGGGATTTTGAGGGTGAGAATGGGCCCCCATTACGTTGAAAACAGAGTTGGTTTGCCTTTCCCTATTGATGTTGGAGGGTTCGGCTTGGTTCTCCTCCTCTAGGGTCAAATGACCCGGCATTTTTCAGAATTTGAGACATGTCTCGAAAGACGAGAATAGCGAAAAGAAGTGTCTTTTGGCGGTCGGTTGTTTAGACTACAAGGTGTGTACGAAAACAAAAGTTTAAAACGGGAAAAACTTAGTGATATAAAAAGAAGAGCCTTTCGGCACTTTGAATTTGTTTAGGACACGTGAGGTGTCTTGAAAACAAAAGATTTTTAACGAGAAAACGAAAGAAAGCTCGGCTTCCGGCAATGGAACCACTGATGACGCCACAGCTTTTGGGGTCAGGAGCGGTTCAAGGATATCTGGCTAGGATATGTGTGGTGGTTTTATGTACCTAGATCACAACACAAACAAGCACCGTTAAGGTCAAAGTTGGATGTTACTCCAACTCAGGCCCTCGGGTGTGAGTAAGAATACCGAGTAATAAGGCTTTGAATACCTTTGGAGTGTGTGTGTGGTTTAGGTTTAGAGAGTAAAAAGAGCTTACTCAATGTATATGGAACTTACCTTGCCCAAGGGGTAAAGGTCTTCTATTTATAGGCAATGAGGCGGTGCTTAGTTGAGGTAAGCAATGAGATCGGCCCTAGGGGCACTTTGGTATTTGACCGGCTACACGTGTCCGCAGCCTAATTGGTCCCGTCGTGGAGGGAACATTGACCGTCCAAGGGACACGGGCCGAAAGGGACATGAGCCGTGTGGCCGGCTTATTGCATTAAATGGAATAGTAGGCGCGGGGAGCCGCATTGAATGCGTGATGGGGAGCCGGCAAGTGGCTGTCGAGCGCAAGCTAACTTGCTCGCAAGGCTTGACATTAACCGGGAAGCGGCATGTGCCCGAGGTCAACGTTGTGCCGCGGTCAAAGATATAAGACGCGAGCACGGTTGATGCGGGCATGACTTCATGCGGGCACGGATCCAATGAGCGGTGGTCCCAATGGTGCTCGATGGGGACGATGCGAGGAGGGACACGGTCTTGACCACAAGGGCCTATTTGTCCGCGGTCTTCCCTCCAGCGGTCTAGGAACTGTCACGTCACTGGTTCCTTGGACTAGACCGAGCGCGGGCCCGGTCCAGTAGATCCGGGCTCATCACATCTATACTTGAATAGCCTGAAAAAAGATGAAGAACACGTAAACTAAGACAGGGCTTTACTGGTGCATGCCCTCCGACGTTAGAGTAATTATTTATATTTTGTGAGAAAAAAATAATTGATAATAGTTTAGAATCAAAAAATGAATTATCAGAAAATTGTGATTTATGTCTTATATTTATATGTGTATTATAATGAGATTTTTTCGCCTGTTGTGAGACACACTTCCATTCGAATTGTGTTGGGTCTTGTACAGGTCCGGTTATTGGGCTGTGCAAGATGGGCTATAGCACAGGGCCCATTTTTTGGGTAGGGCCCCAAAATTTCCCCAACCCAGCCAATACTACATAGCCCACGGAGCCACCAGCAACGCTGCAAGTCTGCAACGCAAACATGAAACATGGAAACGCAGTTACGTTCCAAAAGAAAAAAAAAATTCATGAATCATGCTCGGAAATTACGCAGAAGATCAAACGGCAACTTCGAAAATCACGGCTTGAAGAGGCGACGCAAAACAACGGTAAAATTCAATAATTTCTATATTACTCACAATCGTAATTTAGGAAATCACTTTTCTTCTCGGCTTCTCCGATCAATTTCTTTTCTTCTCCGTTCTTCTCAGATCAATTTCTTCTATGAAATTGTCGATTGTGTAATTTCCGTTGGCGTTTACTTGTCTTATCATCCATTTCATTGTTCATCAATTCATGTAGACCAAGTGTTTGTTAAATTGCCTGTGAGAGACTGAAGACTGAAGACATTAATACAATTGTCAATTGTGGCCTTCACACTTCAGGCCTTGCGGCCGAGTACTGCTGCTGCCTAGTGCCTGCCTTGCCTTGTGCCTTGGTTGTGTGGCCTGTGTTGTGGCTGTGGCCTGTGCTGTGTGTTTGAGAAACAGAGAAAGAAAGGCCCAAAGGGCAAAGGCAAAGAACTGAAAGAAAAAGACTTCTTCCATCCATTCCAGGCGCCTAGCTTCCAGGTTTTATTGTTCCTTTTATTATTTGCAGTTTGCATTTTAATATTAGCGATGATAGCGATTGAGAATGAGCTCTTGGAAAGTGTAGAATACGAAGAAATAATTGATGATTTTGCTTCAAAGAATGCCCGAAGGATGTCTTTTTTTAAATAAAATATTTAAGTTGTGTATTTTTATATATATTAAGGGCCCATTATTTTAATTAGCACAGGGCCTCAAAATTTATTGGGACGGGCCTGGTCTTGTAGCACATTATGATTTGGTGTTGGAGCAGATTGATGTGAAAACTGCGTTTCTACACGGTGAGTTGGATTAGCAGATTTTCATGGAGCAACCACATGGGTTCACGGAGCCCGGTATGTGGATAATATGCTTATCGCTGGTAGGAGTAAGAACGAGGTCAATAAGTTGAAGGCCTTGTTGAGTACAGAATTTGACATGAAGGATTTGGGGGAAGCCAAGAAGATTCTTGTGATGGAGATTCGTCGAGAGAGAAAATCTAGGAGATTGTGATTGTCTCAAGCCGGATATGTAGAGAAGGTGTTGGAGAGGTTCAATATGCGGGATCCAAAACCTTTGAAGACACCATTGGCGAGTCATTTTAATTTATCTGCCTCAGATTCCCCGAGTTCGACTGAAGATATTTAGAGTATGTCAAAGGTTTCTTATGCAAGTGCAGTGGGATATCTCATGTATGCTATGGTTTGCACGAGGACAGATTTGACGCAAGCTAATAGTGTGGTTAGCAAATATATGGCGAATCCGGGTAAACAACATTGGGAAGCAGTCAGGTGGATTCTCAGATATTTGAAGGGCACTATGGATTATGGCATCATGTTTGGAGGTAAGAGTGAGGAGCTTTCTGTTGTGGGATATGTTGATTCAGATTATGCGGGTGACTTGAATCGGAGGAGGTCGACTACGGGTTATGCGTTTACTCTTGGTGGTGGACCCATATGTTGGAGATCTATGATTCAGCCGATTATTGCATTGTCTACAACAGAAGCGGAGTACATGGCAGCGGTTGAAGCTGCAAAGGAAGCCTTATGGCTTCGGGGTTTGGTCAACGAGTTGGGTATTCAGCAAGGTGGAGTGAAGTTGCTTTGTGACAGTCAAAGCGCGATTTTCTTGGCAAAGAATCATATTTATCATCAACGGACGAAGCATATTGATGTTCAGTTTCACAAGATTCGGGAGTTGATTGATATGGGTAAAGTTGTGCTAGAGAAGGTTCACACTACGGAGAATGCTGCTGACATGTTGACGAAGCCGATTACCACTGACAAGTTCGAGCACTGTTTGGACTTGTTGCACATTTCTAGCTGTTAGAGATGGGGAGGTTCGATGTCTACACGGGGTGGTTCGGGTATTGGTTCCTTGTATCTTCTGTTGGTGTAATGCCCTAGGCTTTAGTTATGTTTAACTGAAAACCGTTATGTATCATCTTTATCGTTTATGTTTATTATTTGATTATTATATAGTTTGCATATTTATTGTAATAATCTCCGTCCCTAATTATTAAGAGAATAATTAGTATAATTGTCAATGGATAATCATATGATGATTATATGCATAGAGATGCACATTGAAATTATGGGTACTTGTTAGAGAACAAGTGACTGGACTTGACCCGTATGAGATTTATGTCATGGTCAAATGTCATAAATCTCATAAGGTTACTTCATTTAGTCCCTAGACCTGAAATTATCATGACCTTACATATGATGAAAAGTTATGTTTGATTTTAGTCTAACGGTATCTTAACACGATATCTATAAAGGCTATCTTTGGCATGATCGGATTCATGATGGGAAGGATGATAAGTCAAGATGGAATTTGTCCCTCAAAAGAGAGATGTTTTGCTTGGGCCCCTCGATGAGTGATAATGATGAAAGCGTGTGGCCACACCCCAATATGATTGGACTATCATTAAACTCAAGATCGAGAAAGCATTGAACAAATACAAGTTGACGTGGACCATGACTTGTGTTCAATATAACATCGTGAGACAAAGGGAGAAATGGAAGTGTACCATTGGAAACGTGAACTCTTACGTTGTGTTATTTGGGTGGACATAATGGCTTGCTAGAGTCCGCTTATGTCTTATGAGGGTCGATATGATCGGACTCATTGCCAACATAATACAATTCTATTGGGTCACACACAAATAGAATGAGTTGGTTGAACCAAGGGAAGAATGATTGAGAGTTTCTGTATTTGGCAACTTATGTCACGCGACATAACTAGCCACTGGCTACTTATGTCGTGCGACATAACTAGCCACAGACGCTTTTTTGACTGTTCTCCTAATTCGATTAGGAAACATATTTACACTAAAGTAGTATAAATATGTGAGGTCTATCAACCCTAAGGTCTGGCCGAAATTTTCAAGGGAAAATCATAACAAAATACTCTCAATATTCTTCCATAAGTTTTAGGAATCTAGCAATTCCCAACCCGAGAATTGTTCTTGACATTCATATTTGTGTGGATTACCAAAAGAGGGTCTTAGTTTTGTTCAAACAAATCAAAGACCTAGAGTTCAAATACGAAGATCCAAAGGAGTTGAAGATTCGAAGATTTGAAGATCAAAAGTTTGTGATTATGAATCACATAATTATCCGTTCGATAGCTCAAGACCGGAAAGCAATTTAGGTTGGTAAATTCTATCTCATAGCAATTCAATTTAATCATATAGAACGGATCTTAGGGCTTGGGTTTTGTGTTAATTTTATGCTTAATTCATGCGCGTGGACCCATAAAACCCAACAGTGGTATCAGAACCCCGTTCGTATGGTTAAGTTTGAATTAACATGCTAGAATGATTATATAAATTGTTTATATGTTCGTTGCATGTTTTTTGTATGCGATAGAATTTTGATTGTTTATGTGAAACAATGTGAAAATCGTTTTCGAATTATGTTGAATTAAATCTGTAAAAGGGTTGTTTTATATGATTTAATTGCATGTAATCTGAATTGATTGAAACTGAAATCCTATGACTGGCTACCTATGTCGTGCGACATAGTAGGCCATGGAGGAAATGCAGTAATCGGCCGGTTATGTCACGCGACATAACTAGCCGGCGGCTAGTTATGTCACGCGACATAATAAGCCAAAAGCGGCGAGAATCGGTTTGTTCAATTTTTACGCTATTCTGTGATTGTGTTTACAATCGATATGTTCATATGGAAAATCTGGATGTTATAAAATTGAGTTTATAAGTCCGCGATAGATTGATTCATTGATATACATGATTAATTGATTAAAATGTGATTTTAATAATTATTGCAATGTATATGAAAATGCTGGATGTTATAAAATTGAGTTTATAAGTCCGCGATAGATTGATTCATTGATATGCATGATTAATTGATTAAAATATGATTTTAATAATTATTGCGATGCATGTTTTATTTGTTCTTACATGTTAAGAATTTTTTTTTAAATTAGATGTTTAGTTGAAACATGATATTTAGTTTCCTAATATGTTTAGATTTAGACATTGTAAATTTTGGATCTTATGATTGTTTATGGAAACAAGTCATAAATACGCGAAATTTAAAAGGAAACTAATTGTTTATAAAAGGTAGTGATTATGTTGCCAAATCGAAATTGATTTCTAATTGTGCATGACTAGGTGAGTTCTGTCTAAGGAAGAGTTGGTACTTAAGAAGTCCTTGTGGCTCACCTATCTTCTGGGAACTTACAGTGCATGATTATGACTATCTTTGCGATATGCTTATAATCTACCTTAAAGAACCTTCATTTAACTTTTAAGTTCTTTTATGCCAATTCATGATTAAACACTTGAGACCACTCGGATAGTTTTGGGTGGGCTTGCCATAGCAAGGTACTTTGATTCTATTCCGTTTGTGAGCAAGATGAGGAAATGGTGGTTCCTATACGTTTAATATGAATGAACTTAATTGGGTTATCAAAATAGTTTTGGACCCAAGGCATAAGATGAGATTAAAATATGCTTAGACATATGATGTCTTAAATAAATCTCATAAAAGATCCTAAGAGTCATATACGATATGATTGATGCTTTCTACCTAATTAGTTTAATCTTGAGCGGTGCGCCATAGCGTACTTGAGATTAAATTAAAGATGGATCTTAGTCCTAAGAGTCATATACGATATGATTGATGTTTTTCTACCTAATTAGTTTAATCTTGAGCGGTGCGCCATAGCGTACTTGAGATTAAATTAAAGTTGGATCTTAGCCCATTAAATGCATATTATGCTTATTAGCATTAGAAGGTGTATGATTTAGTGGGAGTATTTGTAAAATACACTATTTGATCTTAAATGATAAATGTGTTGATATTGATATGTGTTCATATAATTTGTATATTTTGTTGTAGAAGTAGCATTACATAATGATAATTGCGATTCGTCCTTATGAAGGACAAAGTTCGAAAGGAACAATACATAATGTGTACGTTCTTGACGAATCCGTTCCTACTGAACCCATTGCAAATGTTGCAAAGGGCAAATAAGGAAGCAACATTAGAAACATAGTGATGATTCTGACAATATTGCTTGCCTTGAATTTGCCACCATGTTTAAAGGCTCTTATGAAGAACATTGAGCACATGATAACTATTCTTTTGTTCTAGCATAACGCAAAAGGAAATGTTCCAAATGCGAGCTAGGCAAAAGATGTGTGTTGTGGTGAAGGCTCTTAATTCATATGATGAAAGAAGGAGCAATCCGCAAATTGTGTTAATGGTTAACACAAGAAAGGGTTCACAAAGGAAGGAAAAGAAGGTAAAGCAAAAGTTGCTAAACCTAGGACAAATGTTGTCAAAGCCGAAGAGGCTAAACCCAAAGTGTCTCAAAAGGATGCAGTTTGCTACCAATGCAATAAGATTGGTCATTGGAAGCAAAGTTGCAAGGCTTATTAGGAAGGCCTAAAAGGTGAAGAAGGGCAATATGATTGCTACTACTTCAAGTATCTATATGATAGATATTTTCCTTTCGACTTCTTGTTCTTGGGTATATGATACCGGATTGGATCCCACATTTGTCTAAATGTGCAAGGAACAAAGAATAGAAAGCTACTCAAATAAGGTAAATTAAACCTATGCGTGGGAATGGAGCAAGAGTTGCAACATTAGCCATAAGGGACTTATGAAGTCACTTTACCTTGTGAAGTAGTACTTGTTTTGAACAAGTATGACTACGTTCCGCATTTGAGTAGGAGTATTATTTTTGTTTCTTAAATGGATGATGAAGGATATAATTTTCTTATTTTCAATAAGAAGTTTTATATTTATTTAATAATATGCCTTATTGTAATGCATATGTCATTAAATGGTCTTCATATCCTTGATGATGAGAAACAAAATAATATTGAAGATATCTATGATATAAATGGGAAATCTAAACCGAACAATATGAGCAAAGCGTTCATATGGCATTGCCGGCTTGGTCAAATAAATAAGAAACATATATCTAAACTCCATTAACATGGACTTTTAGACTCATATGACCATGAATCATTTGAGGAATGTGGATCTTATTTATTAGGAGTATTGACCAAACCACCCTACACTAAGAGTAGTGGGAGGGCTAGTGACTTATTGGTCATTATACATGAGATGTATGTGGACCATTAAGCAGCATTGCTAGGGGAAGATTTCGGTATTTCATCATATTTGCCAATGACTTATCTAGATATGACTATGTCCATCTGATGAAGTCCAAAGGTGAATCGTTTGAGATGTTTTAAACATTTCAAGATGAAGTACAAAACAATTTGGCAAAATTATTAAGTACTTCGATTAGATCGAGGTGATGAATATTTGAGCCAAGAGTTTGACAATCATCTCAAAACTATGAAATTGTTTCAAGAGTTGACTCCACAGCTGAACACCACTATGAATGGTGTGTACGAAAGGAGGAATTGAACCTTGTAGGACATGGTTCGTTCGATGATGTGTCAATCGGACTTTCCTATTTCCTATTTCCTTTTGAGGATATGCATTAGAAATAATGCGGTTACCGAATCGAGTCCCTACTAAATCGGTTCCTAAGGCCCCACATGAGATGTGGCATGGAAGAAAACTTAGTTTGTCTTTCATGAAGATTTGGGGTTGCGAATCTTATGAAAAGAGACTTGTCTCTTATAAGTTAGCACCAAATCTGACAAGGTTATTTTCGGATATTGATTTTACAATCACAAAGAGAACAAAATGTTTGTTGCTCTACAAGATTTGTTTCTTGAGAAATAGTTTCTCAATAAAGAATCTAGTGGGAGTAAAATTAATCTTGAAAGAAGTTCAAGAACCCGAAAATAATATGGAACCAAGTAGAGACAGAACCAAGTTCACAAAGGAGTTGTGAAACCGGTTCAAGATGCACAAGTCCATCGTAGATTGGATGGGTCACGATCCGAACTCAAGGAATAATGATTTCTCGTTGCGGAAAGTGATAAAGTGAAAGTCATTAAGAATGACGATCCTACTTGCTATCAATAAGCGATGTCCCCTCCTAATTTGGATAGATGGTTATGAACCATGGAATCCAAATTACAATCCATGTTTGACAATCAAGTTTGGAACTTGATTGGGCTACCTGAAGGTGTAAAAACTAATGGGATGCAAGAAGGTCTTCAAGACCGACATGGATGGGAAGGTGTGTACTTTCATGACTAAGGATTGTAACAAAGGAATTTAGGCAAATTCATAGTATTGACTATGTTGAAACCTTTTTCGCCAGTTACAATGTCGAAGTACATTAGATTTTCAATTGCCATTATCACATATTGTGACTATGTGATATGACAAATGGATGTCAAACGACTTTCTTTAAATGGAAAGATTATTAAGGATGTGTAGAGTACACAACCCGAATAGTTTGTCTATCCAAGAAACTCTAATAAAGTATGCATGTTGCAAAGATCCAAAAGATGGATTGAAGCAAGCTTCAAGGAATTGGAATCTTCGTTTTGATGAATTGGTCAAAGAGTTTGACTTCATCAAAGAACAAAGATGAATCTTGTGTATGCATGAAATTCAGTGGGAGCGTAATATTATTTCTATTGTTTTATTACAATGATATCTTACTCATTGGAAAACAAGTTCCGACACTTAAGACTGTTAAGTCTTGGTCAAGGAAAGGTTTCTCAATGAAAGATATGGGTGAAGCCGATTACATCCTTGGCATCAAGATCTATAAAGATGGATCTAGAAGGATAAATTGGTTTGAGTCAAAGTGTTCACATTGACAAGATTCTTAGAAGAGTCTAAGAAGAGTAGCTTGTCAATGGGTCATGGTATTTCTCTTAGCAATATTCATTGTCTTATGACAACTGATGAGCAAAAAGGGAATGAATGAAGTTCCATATGCTGCGGCACTTGGATCTGTCATGTATGCCATGATTTGTACTAGACCCGGCATCTCATATGCTCTAAGAATGATGAGTCGATACCAATCTGATCCTGTTGAGAACCAATGGATGGCAGTCAAGATGATCCTAAGTACTTAAGAAGAACTAAGGATACGTTCTTGGGATTTGAAAGATTGGAAGTTAATCTTGTTGTAAGGGTTACAAAGATGCTAGCTTCCAAACTGACAAAGTTATTTTAAAATCGCAATTAGGATTTGTGTTTGTGCTTGTTAGAGGTGTAATTTTGATTGGAAGAGTTCCAAGCAGAAATTGTAGCCGATTCTACTACTAAGGCCATATTTTAGCAACATGTGATGTGGCTAAAAGAGGCAGTTTGGATCAAAGTTCATTAGTGTTTTGGAAATGTTCCAAGTATCACTAATCAGTGAAACTTTTGTTATGACAAATAGTGGTGCCACTTGTGCAAACAATGGAACCAAGGTCACAACAGTGATCCAAACACCCACTTAGACGTTCTTCAAGGAATTCATAAAGAATGAGAAGACGTTAAAATATACAAAGTATCAACCGATGATGACATAAGGGATTCACTTACAAAGACCCTCGCACAGGCGGAAGCATGATGGTCATGTTAGATCCATGAGTATTCGATACATAAATGGAGCCTAGTGCAAGTGGGAGACTGTTGGTGTAATGCCCTAGGCTTTAGTTATGTTTAACTGAAAACCGTTATGTATCATCTTTATCGTTTATGTTTATTATTTGATTATTATATAGTTTGCATATTTATTGTAATAATCTCCGTCCCTAATTATTAAGAGAATAATTAGTATAATTGTCAATGGATAATCATATGATGATTATATGCATAGAGATGCACATTGAAATTATGGGTACTTGTTAGAGAACAAGTGACTGGACTTGACCCGTATGAGATTTATGTCATGGTCAAATGTCATAAATCTCATAAGGTTACTTCATTTAGTCCCTAGACCTGAGATTATCATGACCTTACATATGATGAAAAGTTATGTTTGATTTTAGTCAAACGGTATCTTAACACGATATCTATAAAGGCTATCTTTGGCATGATCGGATTCATGATAGGAAGGATGATAAGTCAAGATGGAATTTGTCCCTCAAAAGAGAGATGTTTTGCTTGGGCCCCTCGATGAGTGATAATGATGAAAGCGTGTGGCCACACCCCAATATGATTGGACTATCATTATACTCAAGATCGAGAAAGCATTGAACAAATACAAGTTGACGTGGACCATGACTTGTGTTCAATATAACATCGTGAGACAAAGGGAGAAATGGAAGTGTACCATTGGAAACGTGAACTCTTACGTTGTGTTATTTGGGTGGACATAATGGCTTGCTAGAGTTCGCTTATGTCTTATGAGGGTCGATATGATCGGACTCATTGCCAACATAATACAATCCTATTGGGTCACACACAAATAGAATGAGTTGGTTGAACCAAGGGAAGAATGATTAAGAGTTTCTATATTTGGCAACTTATGTCCTGGAGACCCACACTCCAAACACTTACCTTGTTTGCTCCAACACTTGTCCTCCGAATGCCCTAGCCTCTTGCAAAACCCACATGTTGCCCCAAACTGACCGGGAGTCGCACGATTTGCCGGAGCCGCCACATGACCTCCTCGATTCGCTCCCGGGGTGAACGTCCTCGGCTGAACTCTATTCTGCCCCGAACCTTGACCTTGGAACCTATTTCTGTTTCCACCTTCATTTCTACCACGATGCTCCTCTATGTCATTCTCGATCCGATACGCCATATTCACTGCTGCTTGGAAGTTGGCGAAGTTATGCGTCAATAACTGCTTTCGGAACTCAACCCTTAAACCTTTCACAAACCGGTAGACTCGCCTCTCTTCATCCGGCACCAAATGAGGACAATATCGGGCCAATTCTGTGAACTTTGCCGAATCTTTGCGCTATCGTCATGGTCCCTTGCTCCGGTTTGAAACTCGCCTTCCTTCTTGTCTCTAGTAACCATCGGTACAAAGTGATCCCGGAACTTGCGTGTGAAGTTCTCCCATGTCTGTGGTGTCAAATCCCGGTCCCAACCATCCTTCACTACCTGCCACCAGTGCTCAGCGGGTCCTTCCAACTTGAAAACGGCACATCTCACCTTCTCCGCATCCGAACTCTCCATAGCTGCGAAAATCTTATTCATAGCCTCAAGCCACCTCTCAGCCTTCACCGGATCCGGATCTCCGTTGAAGCTAGGAGGAGACATCTTCACGAACTTCTCCAAACCATGTTGCCCTTGCCTGCCTTGATTCTGATTCAAATTCGATTACGAGTTGCCATGTCTTTGAAGAAACCCTCGGAACATATCCATCATCTCGGCATTCGGATTACCAACACCACCCAAACCCAAATTCTGATCACCATCATTTCCCGCCATAACAACAAACTCACTGCATTAAACACTCGGCGTCGGTTATCACACACTCTCACTCGGCTAGACTCTGCCGAGAATTCTAACCGAGCTCTGATACCAACTGTGAGGACCCCGACCCGGAACCTACACGTGTCCCGAGTTGGAGCGTCCTCAAACTAACCCAAAAACACTAAACTTTTAAAACTTTTGCTTTGACTTTCAAACATAAACATTAATAATATAACATTTCGAAATAACTCCACTCAACTCCACATCGGAGGAGGAGATAACTAACTTTGAAAACGATCAACTGTTTAGTTACAAAAGATATTGGTTTTTAACGTAGAAAGATAAATTTTATAATTACAAACGCCCAAAAGGAATTATGACAAAATAATTTCTACGCCAACCTAACGTACCCCGACAATATCCCAAAATGCTCACAGCCAAACTCCTTTCCGTCCTTACTTGGGCGGTCCTCCTGTCTCGGGATCTAAAACAGTAAAGGGAGAGGGGTGAGAATAAATCTCAGCAAGCTATTATGGATGCAGCAATATGCCAAATAAACGCAACATATAACAAGTCACACATAACACATTGGGAAAGCTATAAACACATTCCATTACCTTGGTTTACCTTTTCCCGTCCGAACAAATAGTCGTACAACATTGGGTATAATAATACTCCAATTTACGGTGAGCCGCTTAAGCAATACTCACGTCTTAAAAGACCCGTTTTTCTGTGGAACCAAATAAGACAAGAGCAACTCGTAAGGCTTTTGGCTCAATACAGACGCTTATAACCCCAACCCGTGGCCAGGAGGGGACGGTCACAGATATAACATAATCCGATCACATTAGGTCACACTTCCATAATTGATCGTATTCTGTTATACCCCCAACGTCAGCTGACTCACACATATCAAGCACATAATAGATACTTGAATAAAATCCACAAAAAGGGATAAACAATAGCCACATGGTAATATATACTCATGCCCAATCAAGATCAAAGTGTAACAATTTATGAATACACTAACAATGTCCACAACAATATATATGACATCAAGTAAGGAATTGAGGGATCATTAACCTACCCTACCAATTCCAAGATCAAGGATACAAGACCTAAATGAAGGTTCAAGTTCAATTACTAAGTGGGAGTCACCCTTTTTAAGTGGCCAAACAACTTGCCAAACGATCCTAGTTTAAATTAAGAAAAACTGGTTCAGGGTCTTGGGCGACCGCCCTTACACTTGGGCGACCGCCCAAGTGGACCTCCTAGGAAATTGAAGTTTCTGCCCCTTTGGGCGACCGCCCTTAACCACTTGGGCGACCGCCCAAGTGGTTTTCCAAGGCACCAATAACTCCTGCCAGCATGGGCGGCCGCTCAGCCCCCCTTGGGCGACCGCCCAAGCTCCTGCCAGCCCAAACTTTAGGTTTTTAACCCCTTTAGCCCTAGTTCATCCTTTCCTTCTACCATGGCTTGTTCAAGAACACCAAATGATAACTTCATCTTACCAAGTCCCAGTCACAACATGTAAATTCAAAATCAAGTAATCCTAGATCATTTATCTACACCCATTCTACCCATTTCAAACCCTTTTTACAAGATCTTCCATGAACCCTAACTTCAATAATTCCATTTTTCCAACATTCAACTCTCCTAAAATTTCCAAAGCAAGAACCAAGCATCACAAGAACAAGAAGAACATCAAGGAGAGTATGAACAATTAAAAGAAGGGAAGTCATAACAACTTACTTGGATTTTATAAGGAAAGATTGATCTTGATGGGTTCCTCTAGGTGATTCAACTTCAATGGTGCTCTAAAACTTGATTTTTGGTGAAGAAAGTCTTGACTTCAAAGCTTGGGGAGTGGGAGCTTCAATGGAGGATTCAAAGAGTTTCTCTAGGGAAGAAGGGTAGTGAATGAGGAGGAGGAGGGGAAAGGAGTAAGAGAGGTGAGGGAGGGAGGACACTTGGCATGGCATGGGAGAAGTAAGGGATTTTGGCCCCCATTTCAAAATAACCAAGGCTTTCACCCACCCAATTTAAATTAAAATAAATCTTATCCCCTTAATTCATCCTACTCATTTATTTAACCTCCTCCAACATTTATCTATTTAATAATTTCCCATTTTTTATTATTTCCCCTAGTTTCTTTATTTAATGTCCAATAAATTCTCATAAGATCCTAATTTTACTTTTCACTCAATTTATCTCAATTTAAGAATTTAAAGGTATAATTGAACATATAAAGATAACATAAATATTAAAAGCATATAATTTATTATTTAAAATGAGTGCCTAGGGTTGGGGTCGTCACACTCACTCCCCCTTAAAGAAAATTAGACCCGAATTTTAAAGAAAACTTACTTGAATTTTCAAACAACCACGGGTATTTCGCCCTCATCTCCGACTCTAGCTCCCACGTCGCTTCCTCTACGGTGTGGTTCTTCCAAAGGACTTTTACTATCGGAATACTCTTAGTTCTCAACTCCTTAACTTGGAATTCTAGGACTCTTAATGGCTCTTCAACATAAGACATGTCCGCTTGGACATCATCGGGAGGAGAGCTCAAAACATGGGAGGGGTCATGACAATACTTCCTCAACATCGAAACATGGAAGACATCATGGAGTAAAGAAAAAGACGGAGGCAACGCTAACCGGTAAGCCAATTCCCCTATCTTCTCTAGAATCTCAAACGGACCTACAAACCTCGGAGCCAACTTACCTTTATTACCGAACCTTTTAATCCCCATCCTCGGAGAGACCTTCAAGAACACAAAGTCACCAACCCGAAAAGATAAATCCCGTCTTCTATTGTCGGCGTAGCTTTTCTGTCTACTCTGAGCCGTCTTCAATCTATCCCGAATCACCTTGATCTTCTCCGTAGAATCTCTAACTAAGTCCAGACCCCACAGTCTCGCTTCACCAACCTCGTCCCAACACATCGGAGATCGACACTTCCTACCATACAACGCCTCATACGGAGCCATCTCAATACTAGACTGATAACTGTTGTTGTAAGCAAACTCAACTAACGGCAGATGATCCTCCCAAGATAATTGGAAATCCATCACACAAGCTCGTAACATATCCTCAAGTATCTGAATAGTTCTCTCGGACTGACCGTCGGTTTGAGGATGAAACGCGGTACTAAAACACAACTTAGAACCCAAGGCTTCATGCAATGCTCTCCAAAATCTAGAAGTAAACCTCGGATCTCTGTCAGACACAATACTAACCGGAACCCCGTGAAGTCTCACAATCTCCTTCAAATACAACTGGGCTAACTTCTCTAACGAAAACTTAGTTGACACCGGAAGAAAATGAGCCGACTTTGTCAATCTATCCACAATAACCCAAATAGCATCCATCTTCTTCGCGGTAAGAGGTAGACCCGAAACAAAATCCATCGAGATCCCTTCCCATTTCCACTCCGGAATATCCAATGGTTGAAGTAGTCCCGCCGGTCTTTGATGTTCTGCCTTAATCTGTTGACAAGTCAAACACTTAGATACATAATCCGCTATTTCTCTCTTCATTCCATTCCACCAATATCCACGCTTCAAGTCTTGATACATTTTGGTACTTCCCGGATGAATCGCAAACTTGGACTTATGGCCATCCTCTAAAACACGCTTCTTGATTTCCGGCGATGACGGAACGCAAATTCTCCCTTGGAAAGTTAAAATCCCATCTCTATTCAAAGCAAACTCCCCGGTTTTCCCATCTTGCACTTGATCTAAAATCTTCTTCAACTCCGGATCACCTTGTTGAGCTTCCTTCAAATCCCCATACAAAGTCGGAACGGCTCTAACATTCGCAATAATTACTTCACTCTTCAATTCCCGAGAACTCAAAGCTGTCATATACGCCTTTCGGCTAATCGCATCGGCCACCACATTGGCCTTCCCTGATGATAAGAAATTATACAATCGAAATCTTTCAAAAACTCAAGCCATCTCCTTTGTCGGTTGTTCAACTCCTTTTGGGTGAATAAGTACTTCAAACTCTTATGATCGGTGAAAATCTCGAATTTCGCCCCATAAAGATAATGCTTCCACTTATGCAACGCAAATACAATCGCCGCCAATTCCATATCATGAGTAGGATAATTCTGTTCCGCCGGTGATAACTTCCTAGAGGCATACGCAATAACCTTTCCATTTTGCATCAACACACATCCCAAACCCGCCTTCGAGGCATCACTATAGATCACAAAATTCTCACAACCATCCGGAAGGGTAAGAATAGGAGCCGTTGTCAATCTCTTCTTCAATTCATCAAAGCTTGCTTCACACTTGGAATCACATACAAACGATACATCTTTCCGAGTCAACCTAGTCAACGGAGTCGCAATCCGAGAAAACCCCTCAATGAACCTCCGATAATACCCCGCCAAACCAAGAAAACTACGGACCTCGGTCACAGTCGAAGGTTGCTTCCAATTAACCACGGCCTCAATCTTTGAAGGATCAACGGAAATTCCCGAACTCGACACAACATGCCCCAAGAAAGAAATCTGCTCAAGCCAAAACTCGCACTTACTGAACTTGGCGTACAATTGCTTCTCCCGAAGAACGGACAAGACAATCCTCAAATGATTCTCATGCTCTTCCCGAGACTTAGAGTAAACAAGGATATCATCTATGAACACTACCACAAAGCTATCAAGATAAGGCTTGAAGACACGGTTCATCATATCCATAAACACTACTGAGCATTAGTTAACCCAAACGGCATCACAACAAACTCATAATGACCATATCTAGTTCGAAAAGTCAGTCTTAGCAACATCATCCGGTCTAATCTTTCAATCGATGGTATCCGCTTCTCAAATCAAGCTTTGAGTAGATAACGGAACCTTGGAGTTGGTCAAACAAATCATCTATATGCGGAAGAGGATACTTATTCTTAATGGTGGCTTGGTTCAACAAACGATAGTTAATGCACAATTGTAAGGTACCATCCTTCTTCCTAACAAACAAGACCGGTGCTCCCCACGGAGACACACTAGGACGAATAAAACCTCGGTCTAACAATTCTTGCAATTGGACCTTCAACTCTTTTAACTCGGTGAGCCATTCTATAGGGTGCTTTAGAGATAGGTGCGGTACCGGGCACTAAGTCAATACAAAACTCTATCTCACGATCCGGAGGCATAGAGTACTCGCTAGAAAACACATCACTAAATTCATTAACAACCGGAACATGAGCTAACTCGGGAGACTTCTTATTGGAATCTACCACATAAGCCAAGTAACCCGCACACCCTTTAGATAGCATCTTTCTAGCTTTTAAGGCAGAAATAACATGTAACCCGAACATAGATCTATCCGCATCAAATATAAAAGTAGGCACGTCAGGCATAGCAAATGAGACTCGTTTTCTACGACAGTCTACCAAAGCATGACACTGACTCAACCAATCCATCCCAAGGATCACATCAAAATCACGGATTGGTAACTCGACCAAATCCACCGGCAATACATGCCCACATATAGTCACATCACAACCAGGATATATCAAAGAAGATGTGAGGCTCTCTCCCATAGGAGTAGAGACCTCTAACACATAAGGAATAGATTCAGGCAAGGTATGTAATGAGAATGCAAAATGCGATGCCACAAATGAATGGGAAGACCCGGGATCTATAAGAATGCGGGCCTTAACTCCTGAGACAGGAACTATACCTCTAATGACGGCATTAGGATCGACCTCTCCTCGACCCAAAGCAAACACACGACCTTGGACTCTATCCTTAGGTTTCCCCTCAACATCTCTCTTCACACCACTACCTTGTCCTCCAAAACCGGTACCCGAAGCTTGCTTATTCTGTAACTTGGGGCAATTTCTCCTGAAATGGCCTGGAGACCCACACTCCAAACACTTACCTTGTTTGCTCCAACACTTGTCCTCCGAATGCCCTAGCCTCTTGCAAAACCCACATGTTGCCCCAAACTGACCGGGAGTCGCACGATTTGCCGGAGCCGCCACATGACCTCCTCGATTCGCTCCCGGGGTGAACGTCCTCGGCTGAACTCTATTCTGCCCCGAACCTTGACCTTGGAACCTATTTCTGTTTCCACCTTCATTTCTACCACGATGCTCCTCTATGTCATTCTCGATCCGATACGCCATGTTCACTGCTGCTTGGAAGTTGGCGAAGTTATGCGTCAATAACTGCTTTCGGAACTCAACCCTTAAACCTTTCACAAACCGGTAGACTCGCCTCTCCTCATCCTAAGCACCAAATGAGGACAATATCGGGCCAATTTCGTGAACTTTGCCGAATACGCGCTATCGTCATGGTCCTTGCTCCAGCTTTCAAAACTCGCCTTCCTTCTTGTCTCTAGTAACCATCGGTACAAAGTGATCCGGAACTTGCGTGTGAAGTTCTCCCATGTCCGTGGTGTCAAATCCCGGTCCCAACCATCCTTCACTACTCGCCACCGTGCTCGGCGGGTCCTTCCAACTTGAAAACGGCACATCTCACCTTCTCCGCATCCGAACTCTCCATAGCCGCGAAAATCTTATTCATAGCCTCAAGCCACCTCTCAGCCTTCACCGGATCCGGATCTCCGTTGAAGCTAGGAGGAGACATCTTCACGAACTTCTCCAAACCATGTTGCCCTTGCCTGCCTTGATTCTGATTCAAATTCTGATTCTGAGTTGCCATGTGCTGAAGAAACCCTCGGAACATATCCATCATCTCGGCATTCGGATTACCAACACCACCCAAACCCAAATTCTGATCACCATCATTTCCCGCCATAACAACAAACTCCTGCATTAAACACTCGACGTCAGTTATCACACACTCTCACTCAGCTAGACTCTACCCGAGAATTCTAACCGAGCTCTGATACCAACTGTGAGGACCCCGACCCGGAACCTACACGTGTCCCGAGTTGGAGCGTCCTCAAACTAACCCAAAAACACTAAACTTTTAAAACTTTTGCTTTGACTTTCAAACATAAACATTAATAATATAACATTTCGAAATAACTCCACTCAACTCCACATCGGAGGAGGAGATAACTAACTTTGAAAACGATCAACTGTTTAGTTACAAAAGATATTGGTTTTTAACGTAGAAAGATAAATTTTATAATTACAAACGCCCAAAAGGAATTATGACAAAATAATTTCTACGCCAACCTAACGTACCCCGACAATATCCCAAAATGCTCACCCCAAACTCCTTTCCGTCCTTACTTGGGCGGTCCTCCCGTCTCGGGATCTAAAACAAGAAAGGGAGAGGGGTGAGAATAAATCTCAAAGAAGCTATTATGGATGCAAAGCAATATGCCAAATAAATGCAACATATAACAAGTCACACATAACACATTGGGAAAGCTATAAACACATTCCATTACCTTGGTTTACCTTTTCCCGTACGAACAAGAGTCGTACAACATTGGGTATAATAATACTCCAATTTACAAATGAGCCGCTTAAGCAATACTCACGTCTTAAAAGACCCGTTTTTCGTGGAACCAAATAAGACAAGAGCAACTCGTAAGGCTTTTGGCTCAATACAGACGCTATAACCCCAACTCCGTGGCCACGGGAGGGGACGGTCACGAATATAACATAATCCGATCACATTAGGTCACACTTCCATAATTGATCGTATTCTCGTTATACCCCCAACGTCGGTGACTCACACATATCAAGCACATAATAGATACTTGAATAAAATCCACAAAAAGGGATAAACAATAGCCACATGGTAATATATACTCATGCCCAATCAAGATCAAAGTGTAACAATTTATGAATACACTAACAATGTCCACAACAATATATATGACATCAAGTAAGGAATTGAGGGATCATTAACCTACCCTACCAATTCCAAGATCAAGGATACAAGACCTAAATGAAGGTTCAAGTTCAATTACTAAGTGGGAGTCACCCTTTTTAAGTGGCCAAACAACTTGCCAAACGATCCTAGTTTAAATTAAGAAAAACTGGTTCAGGGTCTTGGGCGACCGCCCTTACACTTGGCGACCGCCCAAGTGGACCTCCTAGAAATTGAAGTTTACGCCCACTTGGGCGATCGCTTAACCACTGGGCGACCGCCCAAGTGGTTTTCCAAGGCACCAATAACTCCCCGCCAAGATGGGCGGCCGCTCAGCCCTCGGGCGACCGCCCAAGCTCCCGCACCAAACTTTAGGTTTTTAACCCCTTTAGCCCTAGTTCATCCTTTCCTTCTACCATGGCTTGTTCAAGAACACCAAATGATAACTTCATCTTACCAAGTCCCAGTCACAACATGTAAATTCAAAATCAAGTAATCCTAGATCATTTATCTACACCCATTCTACCCATTTCAAACCCTTTTTACAAGATCTTCCATGAACCCTAACTTCAATAATTCCATTTTCCCAACATTCAACTCTCCTAAAATTTCCAAAGCAAGAACCAAGCATCACAAGAACAAGAAGAACATCAAGGAGAGTATGAACAATTAAAAGAAGGGAAGTCATAACAACTTACTTGGATTTTATAAGGAAAGATTGATCTTGATGGGTTCCTCTAGGTGATTCAACTTCAATGGTGCTCTAAAACTTGATTTTTGGTGAAGAAAGTCTTGACTTCAAAGCTTGGGGAGTGGGAGCTTCAATGGAGGATTCAAAGAGTTTCTCTAGGGAAGAAGGGTAGTGAATGAGGAGGAGGAGGGGAAAGGAGTAAGAGAGGTGAGGGAGGGAGGACACTTGGCATGGCATGGGAGAAGTAAGGGATTTTGGCCCCCCATTTCAAAATAACCAAGGCTTTCACCCACCCAATTTAAATTAAAATAAATCTTATCCCCTTAATTCATCCTACTCATTTATTTAACCTCCTCCAACATTTATCTATTTAATAATTTCCCATTTTTTATTATTTCCCCTAGTTTCTTTATTTAATGTCCAATAAATTCTCATAAGATCCTAATTTTACTTTTCACTCAATTTATCTCAATTTAAGAATTTAAAGGTATAATTGAACATATAAAGATAACATAAATATTAAAAGCATATAATTTATTATTTAAAATGAGTGCCTAGGGTTGGGGTCGTCACATTAGGGCTTGGGTTTTGTGTTAATTTTATGCTTAATTCCGCTGCGCATGGACCCATAAAACCCAACAGTCTACACGGGGTGGTTCGGGTATTGGTTCCTTGTATCTTCTGTTGGGTTAGGTGAATGCTCGCCAAGGTGGAGATTATTGGATGTTATGGCCCATTCAACGTCGCGAGGCGGGTGTCCCATTTCTGCCGAGGCGTGCGCCTGGAATACAGTCGTAGGGGCCTTGTGATGTTGCTTTGAGGCGGACGCCTGGAGTAGTCTGGGGCGGGCGCCTGGGAGGCCGAAGCTGGGGTCTTGGATTGAGGTCGCTGAGGCGGCCGCATGGGAAAGGCCGGGGCGCGCTTCAAGTCCAGCCGGGGGTGTTTTGAATTACGGGCTTTTGGTTATTTAGTCTTCTGTTTGGGCTAGGTTTTGTATCATATAAATAGTGATTGTAACCCTATGTAAACATGAGACATAGCACATAATAATACAAAGGCAAGATTCAAAACCCCAATCGATTTCCATCTCTTTCTCTTTTGATTTCTCAATTGCTTGTCTGTTCTTGGTTATTGTCTATTTGCTTCCGCTGCATTGCACAACAAATCCTAACTCCATGATATCCCTAAAGGAGTATGATTAGAAAAGTATTTTGTAAGTATGCCGAGGAGGCTTGCTACTCGACATAGTGTGCTGATCGGTATAGTGTTATGCCGGGTAAAAGTGATGATCAAGGGTAGAAAAGCCAATTTCTCTAGTCACAACTGTAGTCTTGTTGATGTGGACAAAGTGCTGGTCAACTTACGCATGTGTCCGGATCGTCAAAGCTTAGTATCTCTGTCCTATTCATAAGATTATTTCACTATTACTAGGTCGACATAGTGTCTAATGATGACGAGAGTAAACGAGCGTAGATAGGTAAGCCCATTCTCTATGTCGTATTTGAGACTTATACATATTTTTCATTGTACTCAATCCATTGGGTATTGCCCGTTTTATGGCTAATGGTCGTACTCGATTTATAACGTTTAGATGTAAATATATATATATATATATATATATATATATATATATATATATATATATATATATATATATATATATATATATATATATATATATATATATATATATATATATATATATATATATATATATATACATATATACTAGTATATGCCCAAAGGCCAAGGCCACGTGATTTTTTTACTATTTTTAAATATGAATGAATAATGAGAAGGAGCCACGTGAAATTTTACGTCGTAATTTCACGTGGCAGGCTCTGTGTGAACTCCATTTTCT